>JAJOZX010002618.1:0-72500 GCA_023014485.1 Bathynomus jamesi | reverse complement strand
TGTGTGTGTGTGTGTGTGTGTGTTTGACCTAGAATCCTTTCAAAAGTTCTCAATCAAGGCGAGCACGTGTGGTTCGTTCTGCTCCACGGAGATGAAAAATGCATTGGTTTCCGGGATGTGTGTGTGTGTGTGTGTGTGTGTGTGTGTGTGTGTGTGTGTGTGTGTGCACGAGTTGTTTATTCGTTTATATATATATATTATAATAATATATATATATATATATATAGCCGGGTTGGTGAATGAGGGTCGTATGTTAGTTTCATTTAATTTAATACCGTTTGTTATTTTTCCTGATTTTCATAATATATACAGAGGCGTGTGTGTGTGTGTAGATTTGTGAATATGATAATAGAGCGAATTCTTTTAACTGCTTAGTGATTTGTTTTAATTCGGTGAAAGTCTATTTATATATATATATATAAGGAATGACAAAATTAAATAGACGCAGCTAATACGGCTCTTTCTATATATATATATATATATATATATATATATATATATATATATATATATTATATAAGGTAAGTTAAAAGATTTGTGTGTATTTCGTCTGAGCTAATTTTTTTGACGAATGTATGGTCGCGTCCTACCTCAAAAGATCTCGGGAAAACACGTGTGTTTCGCGTACGTTTATTGATTAATTTCTTAAACGGAGAAAATTCATTTGTTTTAAATTAATATACGTTTAGTTTCATTTAAATTAATATACGTTTGGTATTTTTCCTGATTTTTATAATATATACAGAGTGTGTGTGTGTGTGTGTGTGTGTAGATTTGTGAATATGATAATAGAGCGAATTCTTTTAACTGCTTAGTGATTTGTTTTAATTCGGTGAAAGTCCATTTATATATATATATATATATATATATATATATATATATATATATATATATATTGAATTAAAGTTATTTGCCCGATAGATATAATTTGTATCAGTAAATAAGGCTTGCTCCACTAAAGCGCTTGCCAAACATGGTTTGCTACGGCGAAATTCAATTTATATATATATATATATATATATATATATATATATATATAAGGGGTTGACAAATAGACACGATTATTATGATTCTTTATATATATATATATATATATATATATATATATATATATACATGTTAACCCCCCATTTATGGCCCTGAGTCGGTTCGGAATCGACGGGGGGTTCTGGTTAGGAGGCAAGCAACGGATATTTCTTCTATAACATTCTAATTCTTTTCGGTCGCCACTCTGTTAAACTCTTGGCTACAGACTCGCCAGACTGTTATGCCAATATCTTCTATGGTGCTTGGGTTGTCTCTTAATTTGGGCAAATGGTCGCCAATTTTTAATTCTTCTCTTTTTATAATACTCTGATACTTTCTCTGATACTAAAATTATCGACTTTTCTTTTATAACTTGTCGACTTAACTGACTGAGTTCCTGAAGAGAACAAGGCTCGAAGGAAAAAGATAAAAACTTCTTTTACTGTGGTTTACTTCTCAAAAATTACAGTTAGTGCTCTGAATTTACAGGGGTAGAGGTTCGACCTCTTTCGACCATGGCTCAAGCCGGAATCTAAAAATATTAAGAAGGCAAGGGGCCTCTGCCCCCTCCCCGCAGCGAGGCTGCTAACAAAGGAGTCCTAATGAAATGCTAATCTGAAGTCTAATGAAGAAGTGCAATGAAGAAGTATAATATAAACTTAAATGTTTTGGGGGAGGACAGTTGAAGGTTAAATTTCCCCCCTTTTTAAACACATGATCAGATGTTTTTGAAAGATTTCAACTAAAAACAATAAAAAAAATGAAAATAAAAACTAATCGTATATTTTTTCGCCGAGTCTACATTTATGAAGGCGATATCATTTCGTAATAGTACACATAAGTACAAATTAAGTACACGACTGAGTACGTATTAATTTTGGTTCATTACAATTACGATTACAATTATGGATTACTTCATATTCACTTATTGTTTTAATTACACTTCCATTTTAAAGTACATTCTTACATTATAAATTAAATCATTACATTTAATTACAGTTTCAATTAAGTACATTACAAGTTATTACCAATTACAGCTTCATTAAAGTACATTACGTTATATTAAATTAAAGTATTACAGCTAATTACAATTAAACAGTTGCTATAACTTTTTTTTTTTTTCAGTGCCTCACATTAATAGACAATTAAGATGTTAAATATAATACAAAGTACATGGCACTTACGAGATAATTTATTTACGAAATAATATGTTATAATGTTATAAATTTGAAATCAGAGCGAACGGAGGTATTTATCTTCGAAGCGCTCGATTCTGTCAGTCAGCGGAATTCGAACCTTCGTCTCAGCAATAATAAACAACTTGCGAGAGGTGAAATAATAAAGGAAAATAAAACGTAAAAAGAATACATGTACGTAATCATGATCGTCAATAGACATGTACGACTGCACACAGTAGTGTACACATATCATTCGTCACACAATAGGTTGTGTGCGTAATATAGACACGAGTAAACATAGACTGATAAGTTGATAGGGCATAAGTAGACAATAGGTAGATGAATGAATAAGTAATAAAATTAATAAAGGATAGCGGTCAAGAAAGAACATGAATGTAAGAATGAGTATGGTTGAATAATGAGTATGGTTGAATAATAATGTTTATACTACATAACATATAAATAATGACTTCTATAGAGTGTTTCGTCCTTAGTATGATGTTAAAGAATTTTCATATATTGGATACTAGATATATGATGAAGGGAAAATGTGACGTCATAGTTATTGAATTTTACGTATAGTACAAATCATTATTAGGAAGATTTACAAGAACGAATTAGAGACAAAGAGTGGGTAGTAATGACTAAGAAGTACAACTACGGGTTCCAATCCTGTTACATGCAATGTGTATGCATAATCTAGGGTCGAGGGTGAGATGCAAGACAATTCATAATTAATTATAATAATTTCTATAACAAATGGAAAATGGATACGACTAAACCATAGATATGGTAGATCGTAGGGTTGTGACACGAACAAAAATAGGAAGCTACAAGTAAAATTATTATCCAAACTCGCGTTAAGCGATTTTGGTTCTTATGTAAAAATGAATATTGATTATTCATTGTTCATTTTTTACATATATATATATATATATATATATATATATATATATAAATATATATATATAAACACACATGGGGGAATGGGGGCGGGGTAATACGATCATTAAATCTAATGGAGAAAATATAAAGATGTCATTAGTCCGACCCCGTTATAGCGTATTGTTTTGGCTAATTTCAACTTTAAATGAATATTCCAATTGATTAACTATATAAACATATTGTGGTATTTTATATGGTTGAATTTTCCAATTGATTAACTATATAAATATATATTGCGGTATTTTATATGGTTGTGCACACGAGCGATTCATTAGTTTATTATATATATATATATATCCGGGTGGGGGAATTTGGGGGAAATGAGGGTCGTGTGTTTTGAACTGTATCGCATATATTCGTAAAGTTCTTTTCGTTTCGTTATTCGTGACTAAAATATTTATAATAAAAATTAAGTGTGTAAAAATTATTTATTTAATAAACAGAATTTAATTGGATTCATCTACCGTCATATATTGTGGTATTTATATGGTTTGTGTACACGAGTGGTTCATTAGTTTATTATATATACAAGTACAATTTAATAAATATTGCTATCTGGAATACATGGCGGTATCTGGCAACTGAATACATGGTGCGATCTGGCAACTCAGCAACTGCATACATGGCGATATCTGGCAACTCAGCAACTGCATACATGGCGCTATCTGGCAACTCAGCAACTGAATTTAGTTGGATTCATCTACCATCATATATTGTGGTACACTATTTAAATGGATGATTAATATATGGTTTTTGCTATCTGAAATACATGGCGCTATCTGGCAACTGAATACATGGTGCGATCTGGCAACTCAGCAACTGAATACATGGCGTGATCTGGCAACTCAGCAACTGCATACATGGTGCGATCTGGCAACTCAGCAACTGAATACATGGCGTGATCTGGCAACTCAGCAACTGCATACATGGCGCTATCTGGCAACTCAGCAACTGAATAGAGGCTTATAAAAGACCGAGAAGCTAATGACGGAGTCATTGCACGCTCGGCTCCCAGCCGAGTAAGGACCTCTGGTCCTTCTCTTTCTGGCCCTTTGGGGAAATCCCTTAGAGGCCTCTTAGGTTAGGTAAACGAAAATAGCTTGGGGGAGAACTCCGCCTCCAAGTTGCATGCCTTGCAATCAAAGGCAACTACTCTCTCTCTCCTGCAGGTGTACCCCTCCCCCCCTTGGCTCAGCCAACTGGCTGATTAGGAGCCTATAAAACAACGCCTACTCGGCTGAAGTCTTAATATGCACTTGGCTCCTGCCAGGTGAACACCTCTCCTCCTTTCTCTCCTTTCTGGCCCTTTGGGGGGAATAGCTTGGGGGAGAACTCCGCCTCCAAGTTGCATGCCCCTTGCAACCCCGGTTGGCAACAAAGGCCAGTACTCTTTTTTCTTTTTTCTTCCTTTTTTTGCAACACCCCCACACCCCTTTGCAACATTACGTAATCACTTGCAACATTCTTGCACTCTCCCCTTTTGCGGTTGTACTACTTGCCTCTATGGCATTTGATCGTGTTAATCATGACAAATTATTCATGAAACTTGTAAATCGTAATGTACCTGGTTACTTGGTCCGTATATTAATATTCTGGTATAATCACCAAACAATGATTGTAAGATGGAGTGGGGTTAATTCAGAGCCATTCTCTGTCACCAGTGGTGTCAGGCAGGAAGGGATATTATCCCCCTATTTATTCAATGTTTATATGTTGTACTGAACACTTGTAAAATAGGTTGCTATCTTGGTACAACGATTGTTAATCATCTGATGTATGCAGATGATCTAGTTCTTATTTCTCCATCTGTAAAAGGGCTCAGCAGTAGGTGGTGTTGAATAGAAGGGTGAGGTATATAATGTTGTGGTGCATATATCTGCGGCGTTCTGCCTTTTCTTGTTAGAAGGGCAAGCTGTGCTTTTATCATCATCCTCATTTCCTCTAAAAAATATGTTTCATTGCTCTTGTTATTACTTCTATAACGGATATGATCTGTTCTTTCCCGTTCTCTTTGTGTACCCTTTATGTGGAAATACAGGAACTCTACGTTTAGGCATTTTTTCTCCGTAATTGACTGTCTGCACATACGAAGGTGGAAAAAATCGCACTTTGGTCCGTCCTGCATCTCCCATTCCATTTTTGGGGGTGATTGTACATGCAGTTTGAACCATATTTGCAAGAACCTGTTTAATAATATTCGCATATGGCCCATCGTTTAAATTCCCTTTGAGTTTTATGTGATTCATTTTCCTTCTTCTGCTCCGCCACCACCTCTTCTTTCCTAAGTGTTTTGTTTTTTGTCTTCGACGTGTATCTGGTATCTCTCTTTTGCAGGGGGTATTTCTTCATCTGAGGCTGCTTTCGCACCTCCCTGTAGTGTGTTGTCCTTAATCTCGTTTTCAGTTGTATCGGCGTTTTCTGTTGTTTCTTGGTTTTCTGTCGGTAAAGCTGCTACACTTGGTTCTTCTATTTCAACATTTTCTATTCCCCTTTGTACTAATCTCCTATTGTTTTCCATGCACTTGACAAACAGGAAACCATAAAGGCCTATAATTTTGTTATTTATTCTATTTATCATTTTCTTGTCTTTTCGATCTAGGTTCATGCATTCGTAGTGTTTAAAGGTACTGCACAGAATGCATTTTAAGCCCGTTGTCTGGTCTGCTTCATTTCTGCAATCGCATAGCTGGTGCGCAGGACATTCCATTAAGCATAATCCAGCTCTATTCAGATTTCTGAATTTACCGCAATTTATACATTTCTTCGTATGTTTTGCTATTCTTTCTTTCATTTTGCCTAATTTTCTTCTCGCTTCTCAAATTTCGTCTCGAAAACTCGACCTCCCCGTCTTATGGCTCTTCCGAATTTTGTCTGACCTTCTTCCCCTCTACAGGCCGAATGTAAAAATCTCAAGGAGCTGTTCTTCCGTTCGAATTGTTTTCAATTTATGTTTCAGTTGATGTTTTTCTATGTGCACGCTATATGCCACCAGCTTTCAGTTAATAAATTATTATTGCGAATTCACTGACATTTAATACACACACTGATATAAGATATAATTTACCGCTGAACTTATAAACACAAGTTATTTCGATATTACACAGAGCGGAAAAAAAAGTTCGTACACGACGAGGTAGAAATACACTAGTTAAGTTAATTTGAGATTTTTATCAAGTTAATGCAAATTTTAAAAGTTAACTAGTTAAGTTAATTTTGAAAGTTAATCAATTAACTTTTTCTTTCTTGGAAGTAGTCTGTAGACTCATCATTATAAACAACTAATCAAGGTAATGATAAACCTGTAAATATGTGGGATCACCTTGTACGTGTGGTTGTCAATGTCTGATAAGTTATGTATTTTTTTGCATATTATACACTACAGGGCAAGACATAAGGATAATTTTTTCTATAAGCTTTTATTATTTTTCTGTTTCTTATAAATAAATTAAATTTGTTTATGGTCTCAACTCAACTTTTCTCAACAAGTCTCAACTTTTAGGCATATAATAGTTTTCCATTGTAAAAATGGGTACAGGGTCAGATGCGAGCCAACGTAGCACTGGCTCAGGGCGCCGAAGTTTAGGGGATGCCAAAAATCGAAAGAACAACAAAAAAAAGACAAAATATCGCTATCAATCAACAAGAAACAAGTGAACATTTTAAAAAGGGAATGCTACATAGAAAATTAGGGCGCGGGAGGTGAGGGAAGTGAGGGAGGAGAGAGGTGTGGCCGTGGGAGGAGGAAAATGTAAACAATGGCCAGCTGTTTCTCACGCGGCGCTGACTCTCACCCGACCGCTACAATTCTTTTTAAGTTTTTAACCATATTATAGGTAAGTTATCAGCACTGCTACATCAGAGAATATATAATAAGGGTGTGTTCGTGTTTTAGTGTACATTCCCTTACGCCAAATTTTGTTGATGAATGTTTTCCTACCAGCGAAAATATGTTTAGCTCATATTTTAGCTCTGTTCTTTTGTTGAAATGTAGAAGCTTGCATTAGTGGTAGCTATAGAAGGATATCAACATATGAAGTAATCAGTGGCGTGCGGTCCATGGAAGCAAGGGAAGCATTGCTTCCCTATTCAAAGAAAGAAGAAAATGCTGTATTATACTTTAAAGTTTAAACAGTTCAATATGTGTTAATAATTTGTACAAAATCATTTTATTATACTATTTATAGCATTTGATTGGTAATCAGGTGGATACATAGTATATACATTGGTTGCCGTTCGTGCAAAAACCTTTAAGAAAGCCGACGCAAAAAATCTCGAGTTGGACAACAATTGACGAAATGCATCCTTTTTCCCAATGACTTTCGCTTTTTTTTTACTGTTACAAATTGTTTCTTTCCATTCTAAAAACTCATTTAATGTTTAATAATGTAGTATTTATTGAATACAACAAGTTTCATATATAGTTTTTCTACTAAAAATTCCATGGCCATGTTAAGCGAAAAAGAATATATATTTATCGTTATTTTATCCTTCCCTATGTCAAAAAGGAAGCAATTTAGAAATCGCTGTCCAGATCTTATAGTTACTTTTCTTGAAATATCTGGCAACTTTACGTGCTGTCTGCTGTCATTCTCTCATTTAAAGCGAATACATAACTACGCTAGAAATGCGCAAGGGTAAGAAAGGCTTGCAAGTTTAGCTTTAATCTCAATTGAGAAAAAGCTTCTTAAGGATATGAAAACCGATGCCTTTTACGAAGAAATAATAGATATATTTAATAAAAAAGAAAGAAGAATAGAATTAACCTATAAGTAAAGTAAGTAGATGATTATATGTGTTTTGTTTTTATTATATACGAGTATTTTAAAGTTTTATTTTTATTTTATATAATCTTTGTTGTTTTTGCTTGAATTGCTTCCCCTTGACGAAAAATCACCGCACGCCACTGGAAGTAATGTCGACACCTTGTGTTCTAGAAGGTGTTTGAATGATATGAATAATTGAATATGTGTGGTTCAAAACTTAAATATAACTACAAAATTATGGAAACAAATATGTGACGTTTGCTCAAGAATTTAGTGATGACTGAGTGTTAGCCTAGTAGCCTACTGCCACTTTCTTGCAATTTTCCCTTTGTTTCTAGTCTACTATAATAATAGGCCCAATTCATCGAAATACGCGAGTGACATGTGTTTATGTCTGGTGTTGTACATTTTAGTGATAAGTAGTGGAAAATTAGGTCGAATGGAATAAAAGTAACTTTTATGTAATGAATTTTTACTTGAAAGGCCTATCTCATTGATATTATCCTTAATTATGTGTACTTGTCTATTAGGCCTGGAGGCTGGATAATATTTTTAAATTTTCCAAATATTGATTTTTCACCACTGATAATAAGATATTAAAAATATTTACTTTTCTGCGTAAATCAGATATTTTCAAGAATATAATTAAACAAATTAGCTGTTTTTATTTATTTTTAAAATTTTCCAGCAATGTATGGGAAAAAGAAACCATCAGGAGCAGCATATCGGAAGAGAAAAGCCGAAAAGGAATTGTCCATAGCAAAAGGTAAAGGCAGCCTCAAAAATCTTTTTAAGAGATCAACCGAAGCTGAAGCAACCATCAGTCAAACATCAGTTAACTTAAACATTGTGTTAAACGACGATGGAAACAGTCCAGAAAGATTAGCTGTCGAATGTGAAAAGGCTATTAAGAATGCTTTCATCTGAAGCGTTTTCGCTGGAGACAGATGCATCTCACTGGAATTCAACTCAGCAAACAACAATTGATTATTCTGATATCGCAAAGTGGCCCGAAAATATGCAGTCTATTATAACCGATTTGCTGGTAAGAATTGGTCCCGTGCAAGTAATAGAACATAAGTTTCCCATAACTATCCAAGCTGGTAAAAATAGAAAATTTAATGCAACAAACTATTATCGAATGCTTCCAAAGGGGGAAAAGTACAAACGCGATTGGCTTGTATATTCGAAATCTAAAGATGCCGTGTTTTGTTTATGTTGTAAGTTGTTTTCCAAAAAATTAATCGCACTGAATCATGACGGCGTTAACGAATGGAAAAACGTAAATAATAGATTGAAAGTACATGAAACAAGTGCCGAACACTTGAGTTGTTTTAGAACATGGAATGATTTCATCAAGCGACTGAATTGCAATTCAACAATAGATTCAATTCAGCAAAAGCAAATTGACGAAAATACCAAGCATTGGAGGAACGTTCTAGAACGTCTTTTTTCTGTAATAAAATTACATGGTTTCTCAAAATATTGCATTACGAGGAAATTCAGATCAATTATACAAGGATGACAATAGAAATTTTTTGAAAATCGTGGAACTATTTGCAATGTTTGATCCAGTAATAGAAGAACACGTAAGAATCTTCCATTTAAATTCTGTACCACTATCGCCGTGTTAAAATTTCACAATTCGACCACTGTATATAATTATATATGCATTATTACATGGTAGCCTCGATATGAAGGTCAGATTCGTAGGCGTTCATCAATATAATGAGCAGAGCTGCGTTTCTGTTGCACATTCTCGCCGTGAACCGAGCCAAGAAAGTTGTTTATCATCCTATCTTACTGCATCACTGTTCAGTTGAGGTAACTTTGCAAAAGCGTTTTGTAGTTTTACTGAATTACAGATCAAACTTTTAAAAACGAGTTCAAAAGTGATGGATTTAATACTTCAGGTTCGAGGCTCACTGGTTCCCCCTTTCATTATTCTCAATATGTGTTTATTTTCATCCTTCTTCTTTGGGTTTTAACATGACCCGAAAATTTTTCCCCTTTTTGTGAACATACCGAAATTTGGAGCAAACTATCCATTAAGTGTTCCGTATTTGTAATACAATGTAAACTTTCCTCAAGGTCCCTTTTCTTTAAACTCAAGATTTAGGACTTAATATATCCCCATCATCATAGCATTGATGGTCAAAAGTGAAATATATGAATTTTATAACTTGATATTCTAATTTTTTACATTTGTAAGTTTCGTAATATGTCAGATTTTGGGACTTCTGTAGTTTCTTTATTTGAGAGAGACAGAGACAGACAGAGAGAGAGACAGAGAGAGAGACAGAGAGAGTTGTGTAGTTAGTAAATTAGTGCCGTACTTTATATTTAGTATTTACATTAGTTATTATTTGTATACTAATTTAATTGTTGTTTTAGGAAATAACAAAATCTTAAAAGGATGTTACATGTAGGACTATTCATACTTTCTATGGTATTAAAGTTTACAAGTTCTGGTGTGATACAAACCCAGTATCTTTGTTTATTAACTAATATAAGCTGCTGAGCACTTTTAGTTTTTATTTCACTCCAGAATACTCTTCAAATTTTCCTTTTGTAATTATTAATTTTGTTTTTCTAATATTGGTAGCAATTTCTTCTTTGTATTAAATATTAAAGCTACTTTTCTTAATCTCTCATACAGATTCTTTGAACACAGAAAGAGAAAAAATCTTAGCTGTTATTTACAATCACTGCTTGTTTTAAAAAGAAAAATGATTTGGATCATTGCATTTATCTTCACCTTCATCCCGACATTTCCGTCGTCCTGCGGAGGGGCAACTGCATTACCTACGGATAGCTCTACCTACTACTACTACTACTACTTTCACACGCATGATTATTCCAGTTCTATCACAACCAAAGCCCCTGTAAGCCCTCCCACCGCCAGTTGTACATGCGGCAAAAAGAACGTACAACGTATCGTTGGTGGAGAAGATGTCACTCCTAATGAATTTCCTTGGCAAGTGGCAATAAAAATTTGGAAATACTATTTAATCTGCGGAGGATCTGTTATATCTAAATATTGGATTTTAACTGCTTCGCACTGCACGGATAATCGAGTACCTTCTGATCTTTCAGTGACACTTGGCGAACATAATTTAGCGGACTCCTCTGATGGCGATATAGACATTGATGTTGCAGACATCATAATGCACGAATCGTACAACAGTACCAGTTTGAACAACGATATAGCTCTTTTGAAACTTAGTACTCCAGCCATTTTCTCGTACGTAATTTCTCCTGTTTGTCTGCCATTCAATTACGTGAGCACTAGTTTATCAGGTAAAACAGGAATCGTCTCAGGATGGGGAGTTACTGCTGAAAAGGGAAACCTATCGAAAATCCTTCAAAAAGTTGAAATCCCGTATCTTACAACGGAAGAATGTCAAAACCCTCAATACGGGTATGGCACAACCTATATTAATGAGAACATGATATGCACATATAGAGAAGGTGAAGATTCTTGCCAAGGAGACTCTGGTGGACCTCTTTTCTGGGCAAATACCAATGGCGTCCACTTTCAAATGGGAATCGTGTCATTTGGAGCAGGATGTGCTCGAAAAGACAGGCCAGGCGTATACGTTAAGGTTACTAATTATTTAGATTGGATTAAAGAAAAAACGGGTGCAGCCAACGAATTCTGCGTTATTTAGATACAAGCAGTTAAATTCACTATAGTTCCCCATTTTTCTTGTAATTTATCTTGCAATTATAATAGATGTCAATTTAAGATTAAATATTAATCTCTACGTAACTAAATGCACGATTACTTGGTATTCAGAAAATTTTTTTTTATGCATTCTATTAAATTACGAATTGGTCATTTACATATTTCATTCATCCTTGACTAGAAATTGGTTAAATAAAAGTGTTTTATCGGTAATAGGAATATATTAATATTTTAATCATGTACAGAGAGAGAAAATGAAACTGTACGAAGTATTATTTGTAACTAAAGATGTAATTTAGTTTAAAATGAAAATGGAAACTATGCTTCTTTTTACCAATTCATGCGCATGCGCACCAAAATAGAGCTTTTACCTGCAGGACCACACAATAAATAAACAACGAAGTATAAATATTCGAATTATGTATTAATATAATTTGTTTTGATATGAATTGAGGATACCGAAATTTCGGATTCCTTTCTACTTGTTTCATAATTAACAATTCAATTCAACACATTTTAAAACTTAACTGAATTTCCTTCGCTACTGACACTCTTTGTCTACAAGTCGAAAAAGGGTGTTAGAGCGTGAGTAGAAGACAGATTCCCGCGCTCAACCACACGCACACTCGTTAAGTGCAAGCTCTTTTGTAGGTTCGAGGATCCGAACCCCGAGTCCTACTAACACCCGCAAACGGCCAACGGAACCCCTAAAAAAGTGACAATAGATGGCAGTGGCAGAACCACCGACACCTTTTCGGAGGATGGAAGAGAAAAGATCTTCACCTTCAACGAAGCCACGCAACCATCGACCAAGTCTCTAACGAACCTCATATCTTTATTAGATTTCTTCCTACTTGTTTCATATATCAAAACCAACAATTCATTTCGACACATTGTAAGATTTAACTATTTCTTTCGCTGTTGCCACTATCTAGTGATTCTTCAAAACAAGAATTATTTCAGTAATTATCTCTGTATTTTTATCTATCTAATAATTATCTATATTTATTTATATTCATTTCACGGAGTGTTCCGACCGTCACGCCGATTCGGAGGCATATTTTAGAACAAATGACACCAAAATGTACGCAAGAGCATCCTTCACAATGCCTCATAGCAGTTTTGTTCTACCTCCCATACTTTTACTTTACTTGAATGCATACCAAACAATTGAGGCGTTCGGAACCAAAGAGGCGAAGCCGCCATGGGTGCGAATGGCGTCTTCGCCAGTTTGGTTCCGAACGCCTCAATTGCTCCGAATGTTGCGACCGTCATCGTGGAATGACCCAAATATATATACAGTATATATCAGGAATAACTGTAGGCTGACCATACGTACCGTTTTGAACGGGACAGTGCCGTTTTTTTAATATTTCCTGGCCGTCCCGTCGTTTTAATAAAAATGTCAATTTTGTCCCGGTTTATGTACTTACTTTTTCATGAATACAGAATATTACATAACCCCCGTCCCTTTTTTGCCATCCCAATGTCCCGTTTTTGTCTCAAGGAAATATGGTCAGCCTAGGAATAAGGAAACTGATAAAACTGATTTTTTTCAAAACTGAAATCGAAACTAAAATAAAAAACTGAAAACTGAAATTGAAATCGATGCTTTTGGTTAAGTTTTATAAATTAAAGATATTTTTTTTAAGAAGTCAAGATATTTTTAATTAAAATTTACTAACACCACACATAACTTGTCAAACAAAAAAAATTTGGGTATTGAGACGCGATAGAAAGGTTTTGATTTATAGATACACTTCGTCTCATCCCGTAAGACTGTCTCTAAAGATATATGTATATAGATACAGAAAGGCAACTTATCAGCTTTTTCTTTATGGCTCTATCTTTTTAATATATTCGCCTCCCTCTTCATATAGGTGGAGAGATATCACGAGTAAAGAGAAAAAGTCACGCCGAGATGAGAAGTAGATTAGCACAAAAGTAAAAAAAAAAAAATCTGACAATTGTGTAACTTTTAGCAGGCAGCTTAAATTTAAGTATCACTTCATCAAAAGTTTTCGAAGGCGAAAGATCACTTTTACTGACGAAGAATAACAACTGCATCTTACAGTATGATACGAAGTCAAATCACTAATAGAAGGCTTCATTAGGAATAATAATTCAAAGACATGAATATTAAGCACTTGAGTTTACTGCAACCAAGAAAATGTCGGTATACCTAATTCATAAACAAAGCGAAAAACCCGAAATCGAAACTGATAACTTAGTTTTGCAAAAATAAAATTGAAATCGAAAATCGAACCGATATATCAGTTTTCCCACCCCCGATATATATATATATATAATATATATATATATATATATATATATATATGATACAAATCCACAAGGAAAAAGAAAAATGATTCCAAGGCCTTTCGTATATTCAGAAGTACACCTCGTTAGGTGTAGTTCTGAATATACGAAAGGCCTTGGAATCATTTTTCTTTTTCCTTGTGGATTTGCATCATGAACGTTCATGGGGAACTGCAACTCAGTGAGGAATTAGAGAAGGTGGTACATGTTTAATAATAAGACGTTTCGGAATTTCAGTTTCCATCATCAGTGCTAAAAAAATTAAAACTGTAAAAAACTGAACAAATATGATTAATAAAAATTTTAGACAATATATTAAAAAGGTATATAAAATGTAGAGAGGTAAGACAACGGCTAAAATATACAAAGGTTAAAAGGTGAACGAATATTGAAAACAAATCTTACCGGGTTATTATACGGAGAGCGGGGGCAATCTGATTGTATAAAGGTTGGGAATGGTTGCGTGTTGAAGTATCCATGTTAGAATTGTTCAAAAAGCGAAGGGTGATAGCGGATTTGTTTTGCAGTGATGAGTCAGAAGAATTATCACGGTATGTTTAAGTTGAAAGCGGAGGGTTGGTTTCGTACTAAGGATATGTAGGGGATTCGAGGATGCGGAGGTCGGTTGGTGGGTATGCTGAGTCGATAATTTTGAAATTGGTGGGAGGTTGTGGGTGATTCTAGAGGTGGCGATGATCGCTTGTAGCTGATTTGGATGGTTTATTTAAAGGTTGTGATAAACTAAAATGGCCACAACTCGGTAATAAACGAGGTACACAACAAAATTTCTAACAGTGAAATGAGCTACATAACAAAATTTCTAACAGTAAAGGTAAAGTAGTTTTGAAAAGAAAAACACAGTGGGAGGTAATTCCAATTACTGATTACGTCATACAGAGACAGAAAGTAAAGTCCGAGTAGTAGGTGGTGGTAATATTAGTTAATGACTTTTAAACCAAAGCACAGTGCCTTCCCTCAAATCGAACAGAAAATCTTATGAAGCCATCTCAAAAGTCAGATAACTTTATCAAAACTGATAAAAAATTATTCGATATTAAACTGGAGAACGCTGAGTAAATTTTTCTTTTATAATGTTGTGAAATTATATAATTTTTTATAAAGTTAAATCAAGGATTTAGCACCATTTTAGGAAAATTATACGCATTTAACTACGTAATCAGGGCCGGCTCAAGGTACCGGCAACTCGGGCAGTTGCCCGGGGCGCCACATGCTAAGGGGCGCCACGTCATGCGTTTGGGATCTTCCAAATACAAAGCGAAAAATCTAAAAATAAATAAATAAAATAAAATGAAATAAAAGTCAAATGTGAAAATTTCCTGATGTGGAGTAAAATTTTCAGGGATTATAACATTATATTAGCCAATAGCATTAGAGACTACCAGTAAAGCTAAGGTCAGTTTGGCCCGACATTGGATGACATGTCACATGGGTTGATGTGGCCGCGTAGGTGAGCGTTGAGCACAAATTACATACGCCTGGCAGCGCTGCCATCCTATGATATCTCATCAGTGTTGTCACTTTGTGGAATTTTTATATTTTTTTGTGGATTTACCTCAGACAAAAGTGGCAACACTGTCTCTTATATTTTCATACATGGTTCCATTTTGAGAATGTTTAGTTGTACTTTGAGTGAATATCGTTAATTGTAATAAACTCTTTATTCCTACATTTGTAGTTTTTCCTCATTGTGAACAAATTTTAAAATTATACTTGTAAGGGCGCCGAAGTTCAGCTTGCCCGGGGCGCCAGCAACCCTAGGGTCGTTCCTGACTACGTTTAAGCTAAGATTCTACAAATTAAACAAATACAGCCAAAATCACCTAAGGATATACAAAAGCTAGCTGGATTACGCACAAGAATTGAAATAAACTTAGCCAACAATTCAAATAAACTTAGCTAACAATTGGACAAAATTTTGCAAAAATTCAAATGCAGATAAGGAGATCCCCTTCAACGAATGGGGGTTATGAAGAGAGAATGAAGCGGAATATATAATTATATTTGCGAGAGAAAATCTTGGAAATCGTACAGCTTCTAGTAGCTCTTGAGAACTAAAATGACATTCGAATTCCAATAAGTAGAGCATTTACAAAAAAATAAAAATAAATAAATAAATAAATAAAGGACGAGACATGAACATACCTTACCTTATGTTGTTTCGTGTGTTGGTCTCTCTTCACACGGAGGTCAAGCTGGTGGCCCCGCCTCTAGGTCTGGCTTGGTGGAGGAGCGAGTTGCTTTCTTGCGCTCTCCACCGTACATAGCCAGGCACGCCCGGCTCATCTGGTACTGTCCTGAGCCAGGCATCCAGTCTTTTCTTGAAGACTTCAACTTTGACCCCCGTTACGTTTCTGAGGTCCTTAGGAAGCTGGTTGAAAAGTCTTGGCCCCCTGACAACCAAGCTATTTTCCTTCAGGGTTGAGGAGGTCCCTTTTCGTGCTTTTAATTTGGGAACACTACACATTCTGCCTTTCCTATTTTCCAGTGTTGTTTGAATGGTAATTGGGTTTAGTTTTAGGTTTGGTACCAGTTTTTCGATCATTTTCCATATGTAGATTATGATGTACCTCTCTCTTCTTCTTTCCAGTGAGTACAGATTTAGTTTACGTAGTCTTTCCCAGTAGTTGAGTTCTTTGCAGCCATCAATCTTGGCTGTGAAATGCCTTTGCGTTTCTTCTAGTTTATTAGTTTCTTCCTTTTTATATGGGGACGTCAAAACTGAGCAGTATTCAAGTTTTGGTATAATCAGTGTTTTTAGCAGGGGAATCATTACTGTCCTGTCCCTTCTCTTGAACGTTCTTAGAACCTGTCCGGCGACTCTTTTTGCTTTATTTATCGCTATCTGATTTTGTGTTTCGAATTTCGCATCATCTGTCATTATTATCCCGAGATCAATCGCTTTCATGCTTCTCTGAATTTCCTGTCTATCTGGAGCATAATATGCAGTCTGTTTAAGTTCTTCTTTTCTACCATATCTCAAGAGCTGAAATTTCTCGGCGTTGAATGACATGTTGTTGTCTTCTGACCATTTGTATATTTTGTTCGTGTCCCTCTGCAAGGCCTCCACGTCATGTACATCGCTGATTTTTCTGCTGATCTTTGTATCGTCTGCAAAGGATGTTACTATACTATTGCTGTTTACTCCGCTGTCTGTCTGTCTGTTAGCATGATAATGAACAGGAGTGGGGCCAGTACTGTCCCTTGTGGTACTGAGCTGCGTACTTCCGATTCTGATGATGATATACCTTGAATTTTGACGACCTGCAGACGATCACTAAGGAAGTTGTAGATCCATTTTCCCACTTTGCCTGTTATTCCCATGTCTTTAATTTTATGTGCTATTATACCATGGTCACATTTATCGAAAGCTTTAGCAAAATCTGTGTATATAACATCGTAGTTGTCATTGCCTTCCAATGCATCTAGGATATTGTTGTAGTGCTCTATTAGTTGTGATAGGCATGATCTACCTGATCGGAATCCATGCTGATTTTCGTTGAATCTTTCCCGTGTCTCCAGGAAATCATAAATTTTCTCTCTAACTATTCTTTCAAATACTTTGGTGAGGTGGGACGTCAATGACACTGGTCTATAGTTCTTTGCTTGAGATCTGTCCCCTCCTTTATATATAGGGACAATGTTTGCTCTTTTCAAGATGCTCGGTATTTCCCCAGTGTCTAGGGATCTTCTCCATATCCAGTATAAAGGTGTAGCTATTTCATTTTTACAGTTTTTAATCAATAATGCGTTCCAATTGTCCGGACCTGCAGCTGAATGTAGTTTCATTTGTTCTATAGCTCTCGCTACATCTTCTGGTGTAAACTCAAAGTCTGTTATATACTCTCCTTGCAATTCCTCTTCAAAGAATGCATTTATGTCAGGTATCGCTTTGTCACTTTTTGGGGTACTGAAAACTGATTCATATTGAGCTCTCAATGTATCAGATATTTCTTTTGGATCGTCGGTTAGTTCATTATTTCCCGTCCTTAAGGGCCCAATAGCGGCGCGCGTTTTTGTTTTCCTTTTTGCATAGCGATAGAAGTATTTTGGATTTTCCTTTATTGCTTCTACCGCCTTTTCCTCTTCCCTCTCTGTATGGTCCTTAATCAGGGCTTGTATTTCCCTATCGATACCCTCCAGTTTTTCTTTTATTATTTTCCTGCCATTATCTCCGCAGTTTCCTAACTTCGCCTCCACTCTCTTTCGATGGAACAAGGGACGAGATCGAAAAATAAATACAATAATAAACAAAAAAAAAATAGGGACATTTACGAAGAATAAGGACATTTCCAAAATATAAATAAAAATAATAAAATGAGGACATTTACAAAGATAAGAGATAGAATATGAAAATAAGGAATTAAAATAAAATAATTATGAAAATTAATAAAATATTTCGTTGGAATAAGAGACGAAATATAAAATTACCTTTAAGTGAATACCGCTGAATAAAGACACAAAAGAGAGGACGGAATGGAAAAGAAAGTTACAGGGATAGAGGGGTAACAACACAGTATAGTGATAGTTTTAGAATTTAAAAACAGAGACGTAAAACATGAAATTTGCACATTAACACCGCGTAACTGTAACACTCCTGTTCGTAACTCTTTTTTCTTGCACTCGTGTCTTAGCTTCGTTGTCCTTCACCCTCGTTAACCTCGCTACGATTGGGGTGACTCATTCCGGAGCTATCAATTGCATCAGACTCAGAAATGAACCGCATTTGTGTAAATGGTCGGGGGCCATGTGCTTCATGGAGGACATTGATCGGCGGAGTAACGCTCGCGGGCTCGACAGCAGGTAGACTAGGAAGCCTTGGGGTCGCCGATTGTCTGTAAAGGTGTGTGATAGTTGGAGACTCGCCGTAGTTCCCTCAACATTTCAAGTAGCAGCATCATGCTAAAAACACCGAAGAACTTGATGACACCACCCCTGAGGTGGCAACTTCCCAAGTCCTATGGCCAGTGGCGGTCCTAGCTTACATGACGCCCTGGGCGAACCTCACCTTCAGCGCCCCCCCCCCTGTTCGCCAACACACACACATTCGAATCCCCCCAAAATAAAGGACAGACATAACTCTTTCACAAAATAACTTTTTATTGGACTAATTGTTGGAACTTCAGAACCAAAACAAAGACTCAAATTTCTGAATTTTACAAATCCTTCATCACGTAAATAGAATAACTCACTTAAGAGAATGTAATTATGATACTATGAACAGGAAAAATACAAATTAAATTGCACAACTGCCATAAATAAACTAGAGAATCAAATTTCTAAATTGTACAAATGCTCTATCACATAAATAGAATAAGACACTTAAGAGAGGGTAATTATTATGCTACACTTTGAACAAGAAACAAAATAAATTGCACCACAGCACAACTGCCATCTAAAGCCTGACTCTTCTTACCTTCCTTGATGCAAAGTCATGAATTAAATCATCATATGAAATCTGCTCAGCAATTGTATGATTTATACTGATGATAGCCAGACCGGTAAGGCGTTCCTGTGACATAGTTGACCTCAGGTAGGATTTGATGAGCTTCAGCTTTGAAAAGCTCTTCTCTGCTTCAGCAACAGTGACTGGAAGAGTAAGACCAATTCTGAGAGCAGTCCACAAATTTGGATATATTTCAGAGAGCTCCCTTTCATGGATAAATGTCAGCAGTTCAAGCAAGGATATGGTCTTTGATGGCAAGTCAGGCAAGTTCTTCAGCTCCTGTGCAAGCTCTCTGCCATCCAAGTCAGATTGTCCCTTAAAGTGTAGTGTAGTACTAAGGTTCACACATTGTTCTGTCAGCTCCTCAAATGTGAGATTTTGGAAATGTGTCAGCACTCCAAACTTCTCTCCCACAATTTCCAACGTGGAAAATCTTTCCTGAATGGCTGATGTTGCAGCATCAACCACTGCATTGAAAAATGTCACCTCCAGCTTCTTCAAAGCATCAATCAAGGGCTCATCAGATGCTTCATAGGAGAAGTGCTGCTTTGTGGACCTCAGCCGTTTTTGTTTTAACACAGCCTCCACATTCATTTGTTCACAGATATCTGTGGCTGCCATTTGTGCAGCCACAAAACCTGTTGCCCTGTAATTGCGGAGACCTCTCTCTGTTTTTTTTAGGAGATTTACTGCAACATCAACGTGCATGCTAGGAGACTGCATCTGCTTGCTCACATGCTGAATTTGGCACAACAGGTCATGCCACACCACTGAACAAATGGCGAAGCGGTATGACCCAACCTCCTCTGACAGAGATTGAGCCTCGACCTTTATTACAGAGTCTTTGGTGTGGTCCCTCACCTCGATCAGTGCATCTCTCACTGCAGCTGCCTGATATCTCAGGGGCTCCACACTCTTGATCTTGCTTTCCCACCTTGTATCAGACCACATCTTCAATGTGATGTTCACATGTTTTTTCAAAATGGCCCATCGTTGTGTGGAGGCTGAAAACAAGTTGTAAAGCTTCTGCAAGATGCCAAAGTAACTTGTGGCATCAATAGATCCCTTAGCAGCATCGGCCACAAGCAAATTCAGAGAATGAGCCCCACATGGAACAAACAGAGCTCTGGGATTAATTTCTAGGAGCCTGGATTGAACACCCTTGTTTTTTCCCCTCATGTTGGCCCCGTTGTCGTATGATTGTCCTCTACAGTCCATGAAAGGAACTTTTAGCTCCTCCAGTCTCTTCAGAATCAGAGATGCCAAATGTTGACCAGTGGACTCCTCTGCCTCCAAAAACCCCATGAAATGTTCCTTTATATGGGGCTTCCCCTCCAGTGACACAACCCGAATCACAACTGACAACTGTTCAGTGTGGCTGATATCTGGAGTGCAATCTAGAATTATTGAAAAAAACTTTGATTGTTTGATGTCGCTCACCATTGCTGAAATGGTCTTGCTACTCGACAAATCAATGAGTTCGTTTTGTATGTGGTGGCCGAGGTAGCTGGTGTGACTGGAGGTCCCTTTTTGGACACGGTTAATGTGCTCTTGCATTATAGGATCAAATTGTGCCATCAGTTCAACTTCTTTCAGAAAATCGCCATTTGATGGTGAGAACAATTTTTCTGTATGTCCCCTTAGTGCCAAATTCCTAACTGCCAGAGAATGCACAATAGCAGTGAGACGTGTCAGCACCGCTCTCCATCTCAACTTCTCAGCCTCCAGAAGTGCCATCTCCTGCTTGTCAATGGTCTCCCCCTTTCTCATCCTCACTGCCAGTTCTTTCCAGATTTTCATAGAATTTAGGTGTTCTGAACTGTTGTCATGTGATGTGAGCAATGAGCTTGCATGCTTCCAGTCCGAGAGTCCCAAACTTGTTAAATTTATTTTCCTCTTGGAAAATAATGTACAACAGAAACAGAAAAGGCTGTTGTTTTTTAAGGAATAGACCAACCAACTTCTGGTTATATTTTCCCCACTAACCAATGACTTCCTGAAGTATTGATGGTGGAAACTTCTTCCGTCACTGTCGTTTCTAGGGAATACAAAGTCAGATGGTACTTGACTTGGTCCCCTGGAAACCAGTTGTGTCCGAATTCTCTCAGTCAGAACTGAAGGCCAGTTAGCAGGGTCGGTGGACAGAGACTCATCCTCAGGAGGCGATTCTGCTCCAGGCATTTCTAATAGAAAGAACAAGAGCATTACTCATTAGTATACACACCTAAGTTAGATAACACATTATTCACAGCACTTTGTTATGGTGGTGGTGTTATGGAATTATGGTGGTGAAACACCACACATACCCAGTAACCCAGACCCAGTGATAATAACATTATAATTTATAACTGTTTGCAAAATGCTTTGCAGGGATGCACACACATACACATACACACACACGCACACACTCACAGACATATGTGCACACAAACTCACCTGAAGAGTCCTGCCGGGGAGAAGTAGAAGCAAATGGGTCTTCATCCTCAGGATCAGACTGCATTTGTGGAGACATATGTGAGGCTGAGGAGGTAGATGGCTCCTCAGCCTCAATAATGGCAGAAGTAGACGGCTTCTCATCCTGGCTTGTGGCAGAGGGTGTTCCAAAATATTTCAAAAGTGCCCCTGCAAATAGTAAAATAGAACATAACAGACCAATGCATGAATAGGCTAGTACAATTAATTTAACATGTTATTAAGCACAATTTATTAAACTTTTAGAATAGGGAACAAATGAATAATACAACCTCCTTGGTTAATGGCTAATTATATACATAATAGTACACTTCAAATGACTCAGAAAGCTATATCACAAAATAGCAGTGCAATATAGCAGTGAAGAGTAGATGACATAGCTCTATACCTTTATCTTTTGCTCGTTTCTCCTCTTCTTCTTTCCTCTTTTTTCTAAACTGAGCACCTGATAGCTTTGACCTCTTCTTATCCATTTGCGGTTATTTGACAGACCTTAGTGGCTTAGTGTGAAGATTCGTTCTGTAATAAATAATATACATTTCACTATTTAACTAAACCCAGAAAAATAACATTACATATGTTAAAGTATGGGCCTTTATTCCCAATAATATTAATCTGGAAGCATTTTGCATTGTTTAGGTCTTTTATGGGAAGGTTTATGGAAAATGCAATAGATGGTTTTTTATTAATAAAAATATATTTATTGATCTTTTATTATTTATTTTATTTTATTTTTTATTTTTATTTATTTCTTTATTTATTTATTCTTATTTTTATTTTTATTTTTTTTTGCAGGCGCTCATGCCGCCCCTCCACAAATGCCGCCCTGTGCGGCTGCCCATATTGCCCATATGAGGAACCGCCACTGCCTATGGCGGCCAGATTCAAAGTGCTCGAGCCTCTTGTAGTTGCCCATGTAGGTTGTCGACGGTTCTTCTCATGGGGTGTATTTCCGACACCCAACATCTCGTTGTGGCAACAGCAAAAGGTACAGTAACGTCACCTGAGAACAACGTTCCACCACAGTAATTGCGAATAAACCAATTCTGTAAGGTACGACGTACCCGTTGAGCAGAAAACTGAGATTTGTTTATAAAAAACCTCTGAACAGGTAGCTAGAACAACGTGAAAAAAGTGATAGCAGCTGACGAGGAAGCTTCTAACAGTGGCTGCATCCTCCAGCGCGGGACACGTCAACGCGAAGAAGAGGCGACGTCAAACCAAAACATCAACGCGCTGGTGGCCAAACTTCCTCAAATCTCCGTGCAGCGGGCTGTCTACGGTTGGCCAGACTGGCAGTCGACGGCCTGTTGTGTGGCACGGTCAGAGTACCGATCGGCTCCCGGGGCCGAACCAATTCTCAGCGTGCTATTTTTTCAATTACAGGGAGCAATTGCGTGCTCCCCGAACTACTCTTACTCTCTGGCGACATTAAGACTAATCCAGGCCCCACTACAACTTACATATGTCACCATACACAAAGACAGACACAATATCACCATGAGATACATACAGAAGTATAATATTAACATATTACAGTACAACGTAGATGGCCTCACAAACAAAATCATGCAGCTTGGGGAATTCGTACACAAACAAAACATTCACATAGCACTTATACAAGAAACAAAACTAAAACGCACACACAAAACACCCACCATCCCTGACTTCACGGCGATCCGTCAAGATCGTACTGGGGGTAACGGGGGTGGAATCATCACTTACATATGTAAAAGCATTAGCTACACTGATGCTACCCAAAACATTACAAACACAATCCAAGCAGATAACACGATAGAAATACAGGCAGTCAACATTAAAACACACGCAAAACACAACACCACACTAATCAACATTTACATCCCACCAGATTGGCTGGCACTTGAGGTGAACTATTACAATCCACAGTTACACAATCTGGCCTCTCTCACTAATGTCATCTTAGGAGGAGACTTCAACGCCAAAGATACTAGTTGGTACATGCACAACCAAAACAACACCAGAGGCGCCAACATAACCACACAACTAAACGGCGATCCGTCAAGATCGTACTGGGGGTAACGGGGGTGGACTCATCACTTACATACGTAAAAGCATTAGCTACACTGATGCTACCCAAAACATTACAAACACAATCCAAGCAGATAACACGATAGAAATACAGGCAGTTAACATTAAAACACGCGCAAAACACAACACCACACTAATCAACATTTACATCCCACCAGATAGTTCACCTCAGGTGCCAGCCAATTACAATCCACAGTTACACAATCTTGCCTCTCTCACTAATGTCATCTTAGGAGGAGACTTCAACGCCAAAGACACTAGTTGGTACCTGCACAACCAAAACAACACCAGAGGCGCCAACATAGCCACACAACTAAACAGCCTCTTCATTCTTAACAATACAGAAGAACATACACACATACCACATCAAGCAGGATACTCAAACTCCTCCCCAGACATAACGTTCTGTTCCCCCTCACTAGCAACACATACACAATGGAGAACAGAAAAACAACTGTCATCAGACCACCTGCCCATCATCATTACAACACATTCTACACTCTGCCCCAACAGCCTTAGGCACACTTACAGAAATTACAAGAAAGCTGATTGGGAACAGTTCAAAATACAGACTGAGGAACAATTCACCACATTAAACAGCACACCCATCATAAACATCGATACAACACTCAAGACATTTAATCAGATTATCAATAATGCAAACAAATACATACCCAAGGGCAACATTAGGAAATACAACCCAAATTACACTAGAGAAATAGCCCACCTCATAAGGCAACGTAACAACCTCAAATATAACACACAAACACCACACACAGAAGCCATAAAACAGCAGATACAACAGCTCAACACAGAAATAAACAACAAACTCAAAGAAAAACAAACAGAAACATTCAGGGAATTCATAACAACACTAAACCACTCCACAGATACATCCAGGCTATACAAGACTATAAACAGCATTACCCACTCTAACAGCGGCATTCACACCTCACACGCGGCTATCTGTCGCAGCCAAAATAATATCCCAACATACACACAACAAGCTAACATTCTAGTTAATCACTACGCAAAGATAAGTCACTTAAACAGAGACAACAACCAGAAACATGCAGACAGACAAACAGCCAGACACAAGAAAACTACAGACTCGACACGACCATTACACCCTTCAATACAGACCAGACCACCAAGATCATCAAAAACATTAAGAATTCGAAGGCTACTGGACCAGACAACATATCTAACATACACCTTAAACACTTGGGCCCACAAGGAATACTAGCTCTCACAAATATCAGCACATATTCATACCAACACTGTATTATTCCTGACATATGGAAACAAGGTAAAATTATTACACTACTCAAACCAAACAAAAATCCAACAGAACCAGCTTCCTATAGACCCATTACTTTACTATGCACACCTTCCAAAGTAACAGAAAGACTAATCTTACAAATCACCAACCCACACATACCACTATCGCCTACTCAACATGGATTCAGACCTCACCACTCAACCACGACATTACTCACTAACCTCACGCAGCACATCATGGATGGCATCAACTCCAGAGACCAGCTCAACGTACACTATTAGCAACAATAGACATTAGTAAAGCATTTGATGCTATCCCACGCTTCCCTCTCATAAACAAAATACTCAACACAAACATGCACAATAACACCAAAAGGTGGCTGAGCAACTATCTCTCAGGAAGATACTCACATGTCACATTTAATGGCAAGTCATCCAAAAACAAGCTTTTTCCGAACGGGGTCCCTCAAGGCTCTGTTCTCTCACCAACACTCTTCAACTTATACATGCATGACATTCCAACACCCATAGATAACAAGCTTACCTTATCATCATATGCAGATGATATCACTCTAACATCCACCCACAACAACATCGACACCGCTACAAATAACCTACAAACATACATAAACAGTATACAAGACTGGCTCACACACAATAGACTCAAAGTAGCGCCCACAAAATCAACCATCACCTTGCTTACAAGCAACACAAAAGAACACCAGGTAATTCCACAGCTTACACTAAACAACATCAACATTCCACACACTCACAGGACCAAAATACTTGGGTCACATACAACACATCATTATCTTTTGCAAACCACATTCAGGATATAAAAACAAATGTACGTCAAGACTTAACACGCTTAGGGTACTAACAGGCACAAACTTTGGACACCAGCAGGAAACAACATCACTCATATACAAACAATATATTCGCTCAGTTATGGACTATGCTAGCCCATGCTGGGCACCCATTATCTCAAACACACACATAAACACCTTACAAACAATACAAAACAACGCACTTCGTATCATTACAGGATGCACTCAAACAACACCAATAGAACACCTGCACACAGAAACAAAAATACTAAAAGTTAGGGAACATTTAGACATGAGGGGAACACAATTCATGGCAGCAGCGACAACTAACCCACAACACCCTTGCCACTACATGTACAATCATGCACCAACACCTCGCACCATTAAGGTAACACCAGAGAGATATTATAACAAATACTCCATTCCATACCACGCCCCACAGACATCACACAGTACAGAAAACACATACACACACACCTAACCCACAAAGCACTGACACGACTCGGTCCGAATGCGGTCCTAGGTGCGAAGCCGCCACCCATTAACAGGTCAGAGATCAGCCTGAGCAGATCGGATCGAGTTAACTTAGCACGATTCCGATGTGGACATCACCCAAACTTACGGACATATAAACACAGACTAGACAACTCCATAGACGACACCTGCCACCTGTGCCAGACACACCACAAACAATTGAACACATTATGACGGACTGTACCGCTCTAGCACAACAACGAACACAACACAACATCACTAGTGCGCTGAACCTCTGGTCCACTCCGGAGAGGGCGATCGGTTACCTGCGTGCCGCCGGCTTGCTCGATCAGGGTGGGCTGATCGGCTAAACAACAACAACAACAACTAAACAGCCTCTTCATTCTAAACAATACAGAAAAACACACACATACCACATCAAGCAGGATACTCAAACTCCTCCCAGACATAACGTTCTGTTCCCCTCACTAGCAACACATACACAATGGAGAACAGAAAAACAACTGTCATCAGACCACCTGCCCATCATCATTACAACACATTCTACACTCTGCCCCAACAGCCTTAGGCACACTTACAGAAATTACAAGAAAGCTGATTGGGAACAGTTCAAAATACAGACTGAGGAACAATTCACCACATTAAACAGCACACCCATCATAAACATCATACAACACTCAAGACATTTAATCAGATCATCAATAATGCAAACAAATACATACCCAAGGGCAACATTAGGAAATACAACCCAAATTACACTAGAGAAATAGCCCACCTCATAAGGCAACGTAACAACCTCAAATATAACACACGAACACCACACACAGAAGCCATAAAACAGCAGATACAACAGCTCAACACAGAAATAAACAACAAACTCAAAGAAAAACAAACGGAAACATTAAGGGAATTCATAACAACACTAAACCACTCCACAGATACATCCAGGCTATACAAGACTATAAACAGCATTACCCACTCTAACAGCGGCATTCACACCTCACACGCGGCTATCTGTCGCAGCCAAAATAATATCCCAACATACACACAACAAGCTAACATTCTAGTTAATCACTACACAAAGATAAGTCACTTCAACAGAGACAACAACCAGAAACACGCAGACAGACAAACAGCCACACACAAGAAAACCTACAGACTCGACACGACCATTATACCCTTCAATACAGACCAGACCACCAAGATCATCAAAAACATTAAGAATTCGAAAGCTACTGGACCAGACAACATATCTAACATACACCTTAAACACTTGGGCCCACAAGGAATATTAGCTCTCACAAATATCAGCACATATTCATACCAACACTGTATTATTCCTGACATATGGAAACAAGGTAAACTTATTACACTACTCAAACCAAACAAAAATCCAACAGAACCAGCTTCCTATAGACCCATTACTTTACTATGCACACCTTCCAAAGTAACAGAAAGACTAATCTTACAAATCACCAACCCACACATTCCACTATCGCCTACTCAACATGGATTCATACCTCACCATTCAACCACGACATTACTCACTAACCTCACGCAGCACTGACACGACTCGGTCCGAATGCGGTCCTAGGTGCGAAGCCGCCACCCATTAACAGGTCAGAGATCAGCCTGAGCAGATCGGATCGCGTTAACTCAGCACGATTCCGATGTGGACATCACCCCAACTTACGGACATATAAACACAGACTAGACAACTCCATAGACACCTGCCACCTGTACCAGGACACACCACAAACAATTGAACACATTATGACACACTGTACCGCTCTAGCACAACAACGAACACAACACAACATCACTAGTGCGCTGAACCTCTGGTCCACTCCGGAGAGGGCGATCGGTAACCTGCGTACCGCCGGCTTGCTCGATCAGGGTGGGCTGATCGGCTAAACAACAACAACATCATTTAGTTGGACTTTCATTTGGCGACAGTTTAAATTAAATTTTAGAAATAAATGCGATAACTCCTCTTATAGTCTGCTACCTTTGTGTAGCAACGTAAACTACTCTGCATAGGACTTATGTTTTTGGCTAGGCATGTAAAGAAAAATAAATATCTAACCAATGTGTAATTTTGTTAAACATTACTCGTTTGAAAATGTGTTGATTCTTAATCTATGAAAACTTGTCATATGATTGACGTTTTCTTTGGCACGCAGAAATGAATTAACAATAGTGGAAATTTTATAATAAAACAGCTTCACTCATTTTTTTCCAAGTTGTTGTTGTTGTTGTTGTTGTTGTTTAGCCGATCAGCCCACCCTGATCGAGCAAGCCGGCGGCACGCAGGTAACCGATCGCCCTCTCCGGAGTGGACCAGAGGTTCAGCGCACTAGTGATGTTGTGTTGTGTTCGTTGTTGTGCTAGAGCGGTACAGTCCGTCATAATGTGTTCAATTGTTTGTGGTGTGTCTTGGCACAGGTGGCAGGTGTCGTCTATGGAGTTGTCTAGTCTGTGTTTATATGTCCGTAAGTTTGGGTGATGTCCACATCGGAATCGTACTAAGTTAACTCGATCCGATCTCCTCAGGCTGATCTCTGACCTGTTAATGGGTGGCGGCTTCGCACCTAGGACCGCATTCGGACCGAGTCGTGTCAGTGCTTTGTGGGTTAGATGTGTGTGTATGTGTTTTCTGTACTGTGTGATGTCTGTGGGGCGTGGTATGGAATGGAGTATTTCGTTATAATATCTCTCTGGTGTTACCTTAATGGTGCGAGGTGTTGGTGCATGATTGTACATGTAGTGGCAAGGGTGTTGTGGGTTAGTTGTCGCTGCTGCCATGAATTGTGTTCCCCTCATGTCTAAATGTTCCCTAACATTTAGTATTTTTGTTTCTGTGTGCAGGTGTTCTATTGGTGTTGTTTGAGTGCATCCTGTAATGATACGAAGTGCGTTGTTTTGTATTGTTTGTAAGGTGTTTATGTGTGTGTTTGAGATAATGGGTGCCCAGCATGGGCTAGCATAGTCCATAACTGAGCGAATATATTGTTTGTATATGAGTGATGTTGTTTCCTGCTGGTGTCCAAAGTTTGTGCCTGTTAGTACCCTAAGCGTGTTAAGTCTTGACGTACATTTGGTTTTAATGTCCTGAATGTGGTTTGCAAAAGATAATGTGTTGTATGTGACACCAAGTATTTTGGTTCTGTGAGTGTGTGGAATGTTGATGTTGTTTAGTGTAAGCTGTGGAATTACCTGGTGTTCTTTTGTGTTGCTTGTAAGCAAGGTGATGGTTGATTTTGTGGGCGCTACTTTGAGTCTATTGTGTGTGAGCCAGTCTTGTATACTGTTTATGTATGTTTGTAGGTTATTTGTAGCGGTGTCGATGTTGTTGTGGGTGGATGTTAGAGTGATATCATCTGCATATGATGATAAGGTAAGCTTGTTATCTATGGGTGTTGGAATGTCATGCATGTATAAGTTGAAGAGTGTTGGTGAGAGAACAGAGCCTTGAGGGACCCCGTTCGGAAAAAGCTTGTTTTTGGATGACTTGCCATTAAATGTGACATGTGAGTATCTTCCTGAGAGATAGTTGCTCAGCCACCTTTTGGTGTTATTGTGCATGTTTGTGTTGAGTATTTTGTTTATGAGAGGGAAGCGTGGGATAGCATCAAATGCTTTACTAATGTCTATTGTTGCTAATAGTGTACGTTGAGCTGGTCTTCTGGAGTTGATGCCATCCATGATGTGCTGCGTGAGGTTAGTGAGTAATGTCGTGGTTGAGTGGTGAGGTCTGAATCCATGTTGAGTAGGCGATAGTGGTATGTGTGGGTTGGTGATTTGTAAGAGTAGTCTTTCTGTTACTTTGGAAGGTGTGCATAGTAAAGTAATGGGTCTATTGGAAGCTGGTTCTGTTGGATTTTTGTTTGGTTTGAGTAGTGTAATAATTTTACCTTGTTTCCATATGTCAGGAATAATACAGTGTTGGTATGAATATGTGCTGATATTTGTGAGAGCTAATATTCCTTGTGGGCCCAAGTGTTTAAGGTGTATGTTAGATATGTTGTCTGGTCCAGTAGCCTTCGAATTCTTAATGTTTTTGATGATCTTGGTGGTCTGGTCTGTATTGAAGGGTGTAATGGTCATGTCGAGTCTGTAGGTTTTCTTGTGTCTGGCTGTTTGTCTGTCTGCATGTTTCTGGTTGTTGTCTCTGTTTAAGTGACTTATCTTTGCGTAGTGATTAACTAGAATGTTAGCTTGTTGTGTGTATGTTGGGATATTATTTTGGCTGCGACAGATAGCCGCGTGTGAGGTGTGAATGCCGCTGTTAGAGTGGGTAATGCTGTTTATAGTCTTGTATAGCCTGTATGTATCTGTGGAGTGGTTTAGTGTTGTTATGAATTCCCTGAATGTTTCTGTTTGTTTTTCTTTGAGTTTGTTGTTTATTTCTGTGTTGAGCTGTTGTATCTGCTGTTTTATGGCTTCTGTGTGTGGTGTTTGTGTGTTATATTTGAGGTTGTTACGTTGCCTTATGAGGTGGGCTATTTCTCTAGTGTAATTTGGGTTGTATTTCCTAATGTTGCCCTTGGGTATGTATTTGTTTGCATTATTGATAATCTGATTAAATGTCTTGAGTGTTGTATCGATGTTTATGATGGGTGTGCTGTTTAATGTGGTGAATTGTTCCTCAGTCTGTATTTTGAACTGTTCCCAATCAGCTTTCTTGTAATTTCTGTAAGTGTGCCTAAGGCTGTTGGGGCAGAGTGTAGAATGTGTTGTAATGATGATGGGCAGGTGGTCTGATGACAGTTGTTTTTCTGTTCTCCATTGTGTATGTGTTGCTAGTGAGGGGGAACAGAACGTTATGTCTGGGGAGGAGTTTGAGTATCCTGCTTGATGTGGTATGTGTGTATGTTCTTCTGTATTGTTAAGAATGAAGAGGCTGTTTAGTTGTGTGGCTATGTTGGCGCCTCTGGTGTTGTTTTGGTTGTGCAGGTACCAACTAGTGTCTTTGGCGTTGAAGTCTCCTCCTAAGATGACATTAGTGAGAGAGGCAAGACTGTGTAACTGTGGATTGTAATTGGCTGGCACCTGAGGTGAACTATCTGGTGGGATGTAAATGTTGATTAGTGTGGTGTTGTGTTTTGCGCGTGTTTTAATGTTAACTGCCTGTATTTCTATCGTGTTATCTGCTTGGATTGTGTTTGTAATGTTTTGGGTAGCATCAGTGTAGCTAATGCTTTTACGTATGTAAGTGATGAGTCCACCCCCGTTACCCCCAGTACGATCTTGACGGATCGCCGTGAAGTCAGGGATGGTGGGTGTTTTGTGTGTGCGTTTTAGTTTTGTTTCTTGTATAAGTGCTATGTGAATGTTTTGTTTGTGTACGAATTCCCTAAGCTGCATGATTTTGTTTGTGAGGCCATCTACGTTGTACTGTAATATGTTAATATTATACTTCTGTATGTGTTTCATGGTGCTATTGTGTCTATGTCTTTGTGTATGGTGACATGTGTAAGTTGTAGTGGGGCCTGGATTAGTCTTAATGTCGCCAGAGAGTAAGAGTAGTTCGGGGAGCACGCAATTGTTCCCTGTAATTGAAAAAATAGCACGCTGAGAATAGGTCCGGCCCCGGGAGCCGATCGGCACTCTGACCGTGCCACGCAACAGGCCGTCGACTGCCAGTCTAGCCAACCGTAGACAGCCCGCTGCACGGAGATTTGAGGAAGTTTGGCCACCAGCGCGTTGATGTTTTGGTTTGACGTCGCTTCTTCGCGTTGACGTGTCCTGCGCTGGAGGATGCATCCACTGTTTAGAAGCTTCCTCGTCAGCTGCTAACACTTTTTTCACGTTGTTCTAACTACTGTACCTGTTCAGACGTTTTTATAAACAAATCTTTATAAACAAATATGCAATTTTGTCTTGCTCTCTTTGTTGGATTTGTAGTACAGAATTAATGTCATTAGTTCTGAAGCTAACTGTTCAGAGTTTTTTCCGAAACAAATCTCAGTTTTCTGCTCAAAACTGCTCTCTCTAATTTTAAAATGGATTGTTCAAGGAAGGAAGATGTTGACTTCTTTTATATTTTGCGTTTGAAAAGATTTAAGAAATATTTTTTTGTCATTATATATTTTTTGAAGGAAACTGCATTAAATTATATAACACTTTCCACAGCTTTAAACAGACCTTCTAACTGTGTATTTGGCCGCTTCACCACTTCTTAAACGGAAGAATCATAACTTTATTATTCATTCAATAATTTTCATCAGGGATGACTATGATACTTTTTTTTTGTTATGGGACAGAAACGACTATCTTCACTCGTACTACTCTCAATTGAGAATGAGCTTTCGCGAAAAATGAAATTTGAAGGTGTAATCTGTGATTTTGCAACAAAAAGAACGGCAAAGTTAATGTTTAATGTACATTTACTTAAGTCATATTCTACCTGTATGTTGTTTGTTGAATAAAGATTTAATCAAATAAACCTGCGTGTGTGTGTATATACTTCAACATTTGTAAATCTATATTATAATAAGAGAGCTGTCCGTCTGTCCGTCACACTTTCAGAAATTGTATTACGGGCGGAAATGTGAAGCTCAAGATTTTCATGACTCTGTTCTTTTCTGTAGTTTAGCAATGGGCGGAAGGGTGGGGGTGGGGGGAACGGTTGGGGCGGGGGGAAGGGTGGGGGTGGGGGTAATGGGGGATGGGTGGGGTAATGGGGAGGGGTGGGGGTAATGGGGGAGTGGGTTAGCCCCCAAGTTGTATGAATGGGGGTGAGGAGGTTTTGGGAGATACCAAATTCAGAAATGTTGACACAATGTGAAGCTCAAAATTTTCACGGCTGGTTTCTTTTTTTGTAGTTTAGCCTGTCTAACCGTCAGCGAAGCGACGGGAACTGTACTAGTCTATATTATTATAAAGAGAGCTGTCCGTCTGTCCGTCTGTCTGTCCGTCACACTTTCAGAAATTGTGAGAAAAAATTGTGAGAAAAAAATTCAGAAATTGTATTACGGGCGGCAATGTGGAGCTCAAGATTTTCATGACTGTGTCCTTTTCTGTAGTTTAGCAATGGGGGAGGGGGGGTGGGGGTAATGGGGGATGGGTGGGGTAATGGGGATGGGTGGGGTAATGGGGAGGGGTGGGGGTAATGGGGGAGGGGGTTAGCCCCCAAGTTGTATGAATGGGGGGTGAGGAGGTTTTGGGAGATACCAGATTCAGAAATGTTGACACAATGCGAAGCTCAAAATTTTCACGGCTGGATTCTTTTTTTGTAGTTTAGCCTGTCTAACCGTCAGCGAAGCGGCGGGAACTGTACTAGTGTATTATAATAAAAGGTTTATTAAAGTAATTCAATTAAAGCAAATTATTAAGTTTGATTTAGCAGTTTCCTTTTTGAGTCATCTAAGATTTTTTAGGCCCAAAACACGTTTTCGTAGGTCCTTAGGAGTTTCGTAGGCCCTAGGCACTGTGCCTATTGGATAATCTGGCCCTGGTACATATACATACCTACACATATACGTACATATATGCACCCACGTACACACCAATATTCCGAGCAGTGGTCAGAAAATAAGTTTACACGACGTATAATTTCGTAACTAAAGTACCTACAGTGATGATGTTTGTATCGGGTGAATTCGTTAAACATCGTTGGCAACACTGCACGTCGATTCAGCTGCCATCTACCGTACATTGATTATACGAGTCAGATGAACATGGTGGCTCGACTGGAACAGTGCCCTGTCATTTCTGCAACGATATTCTGAGTCTGTCAGTGGTCAAGAATTTCTCGAGGCGCATTGTTACAGGAGACGAGACATGGGTTCATCACCGTACTCCGGAAACAAAACGTGCCAGCATGGAATGGAAACACCTTGGGTCCCCGCGACCAAAGAAGTTCAAAATTGTGAGGTCCGCTGGCAAAGTGATGGTTACCGTGTTTTGGGACCACAAACACATTTTGCTCGCAAACTTCATGCAAAAAGTCACAACAATCAATGCAGCTGCATATTGTTCAACACTGGAACGTTTACGAGCGGCCATTAAACGTAAACGTCCTGGATTGCTCCGTAGGGCAGGATACTGTTCCAGTCGAGCCGCCATGTTCAACTGACTCGTATAACCAATGTACGGTAAATGGCAGCCGAATCGACGTGCAGTGTTACCATTAACGAATTCACCTGATACAAACATCATCAATGTAGTTCCTTTAGTTACAAAATTATACGCCGTATAAACTTATTTTCTGACTGCCCCTCGTATATTTGTTTTTCGTTTATTCTCTTTGGGCAAGAGAACCAGCAGACCACTGTCTTACACATGTGTACGTGCGTACACTGGTTTGTGTACACGGACATCTGAACGTTTGGTCGAACGAGAGGACTGGCAAACCGTTGTTTCATATATGCACGCGAGTGCGCGCGTACACGTGTTCCTATTCTCGAGCACAAACAAGAGTGTTATTACTTCCTAAATTCCGATTGAGGTGATCGCTAATGTGAGTCTTGCTTCCCAATTTATAGTCTTGGAGTTTAAGTTAAACGCCCCAAATTTGCTTTTTTCATCAATATGTGTATTGTGTGTGTGTATATATATAATATATATATTATATATATATATAATATATATATATATATATATATATATATATAATATGTGAAAATTATTTCACGAAAGTAACACGTGAAAAATATTTATGATGAATAAAACCACGAAGGAAAGGAAACACAGAGTGATGCTCAAGCGCTTCCGTCTAATGACATCCTTAGGAACACTGAAGTAAATAGAGAGTTCAAGACTATATATAGGTTACGAAAAAAAAATATATATATATATATAGGGTGAGTCAAAAGTAGCGCCCGATTTCTGTTTTTTCGGCTGTCAGATTCTTTCTGGGAAGTCATGTTGTTAATAATTGTCTTGCAGATTATTAATTTTCTTAGTTTATTTATTTTTGTTTTTGTTTTGCAGGTTATTGCTGAGAGTTTGGAAAGTTACTGAATTTGCACCAAATTGAACCATGAATTACCTTTCAATGAATCAACGCATTGCGGCCGTGAAACATTACTACAAATGTAATGAATAACCAACGATGGCGGCACGCCGTTTGGCACAGGAATTCGATATTAACCCACCCCAGGGAAGAAACATACGATTGATTGTCGAGAAATTTGAAGCAACAGGGTCGGTAGCCACTGCAAAGAAGTCCGGTCGTCCGAAAACGGCAACGAATGTAGCTAAGGCTGAAGAAGCCATCAGGAGACTGGAACAAAGTCCGCAAAAGTCAACTCGCCGTTTATCTGCAGAGTTGGAAGTGAGCCAATCAAGTGTTATCCGTATCCTTCACCAGAAAAAATGGAAACCTTACATTCCACGCTTACTGCATGCCCTTCATGATGGAGATGACGACCGCCGTCTTCAATTTTGCGAAGAGTTCTTAGCTAAACTTGACGAAGAGGACACAATGCTAGACAACATCTGGTGGTCAGATGAGGCATGTTTTAAGCTTAACGGCACAATTAACAGACACAATTGTGTCTACTGGGCTGCGGAGAACCCAAGAGTGACAGTTGAGAAGGAGGTAAATTTACCTGGCGTGACAGTTTGGGCAGCCATATCTCCATTAGGAATAATTGGACCCTTTTTCTTTGAGGGATCTGTCACTGCAGAAATTTATCTGGATATGCTGCAAACCTTCTTTTGGCCCAGGGTACAAGATCAGGACCTGTTATTTCCAGCAAGATGGAGCTCCACCTCATTATGGACGTCATGTTCGTCAGTGGCTTGATGAAAACTTTCCCGGAAAGTGGATCGGCCGCCGCGGTCCGATCGAGTGGCCAGACCAGACCAGCTCCCCAGACCTTACACCTCCAGATTTCTTTCTTTGGGGGCTCATGAAAGACCTTGTTTATCGTGAAAAGCCTCGTACCATTCAGGAATTGAAGGCTCAAATCACTGCAAAGTTTGAGGAAGTTGATATCGAACTCTGCAGGCGTGTGTGCCACTCTGTGCCTGCTCGGCTGCAATTGTGCATCGATCACGAGGGACGGCACTTCGAAAATTGCAAGTAAAACAGCTTGGTACAGTTCCGTAATAATTTTCCCCCGAATAAATGGTTAGATAAACATGTCATTCATTTATTTCTACCTTCTTGTACACTGTAATACAAATGGCAAACAAACAATCAACTGACAGAAATCGGGCGCTACTTTTGACTCACCCTTATAATAAATATAGAAGTAAAAATTGTGGCAGGAGCATACACATTTGTAAGGAAAACTACCAATTTTAGCACTTTGCCCGAATTCAACACAAGTTCAAATGGATTGTTTACAACCAATTTTATAGATAATGCCTGAATGATATATAGGTCACAAAAAAAATAAAAAATAAAAATTAAAGAAATAAATTGAAAAATAAAAATTGTAAGAGGAACATACAATTTTGGTCGTTTTATACTTTCTTATATATATATATAGAAACGACGTAAGTATAGAGGAGCGTTCTGCACACGAGGAAAAGAAATAACGAACAAATGAAAAATGAGGTAACCGCCCGGGAATCGAACCCGGGATCTTCCGATTGCCGGTCAGATATGCTACCACTACACCACAGGCCTCGATCAGTCAGAAGTCGTAATTCTCCTACATAGGGCAGAAACCAATGCCCTGAGAGGGCACCCTCGCAAATCGTGAATATGTACATTTAACTGCGTGGTCATTGCAGTTAAATGTGTGTGTGTGTATATATATATATATACACACAAGGGAAATCTGTGTCCATTTGTCAGTTATATCCCATTGTATTGATTGGAATAGTGCTTCAGTTCTGTTTCACTCTCGCAACATTGTTAATAGAAATATTCTTCAGTCTGCCATTATCCAACTTACAAATAACTTTAACATGAGCAAAGGTCTTTTTCAACTCGATCCCGTTGTTTTGAATTTGTGTGTGTGTGTGTGTGTGTGTGTGTATATATATATATGAAAGTATAAAATGACCAAAATTGTATGCTCCTCTTACAATTTTTATTTTTCATTTTTTTTTCATTTTTATTTTTTATTTTTTATGTGACCTATATATCTATAAAATTCTCGAGCACAAACAAGAGTGTTATTACTTCCTAAATTCCGATTGAGGTGATCGCTAATGTGAGTCTTGCTTCCCAATTTATAGTCTTGGAGTTTAAGTTAAACGCCCCAAATTTGCTTTTTTCATCAATATGTGTATTGTGTGTGTATATATATATATATATATATATATATATATATATATATATATATATATATATATATATATATATATATATATATATATATATATATATATATGAAAATTATTTCACGAAAGTAACACGTGAAAAATATTTATGATGAATAAAACCACGAAGGAAAGGAAACACAGAGTGATGCTCAAGCGCTTCCGTCTAATGACATCCTTAGGAACACTGAAGTAAATAGAGAGTTCAAGACTATATATAGGTTACGAAAAAAAAAATATATATATATAGGGTGAGTCAAAAGTAGCGCCCGATTTCTGTTTTTTCGGCTGTCAGATTCTTTCTGGGAAGTCATGTTGTTAATAATTGTCTTGCAGATTATTAATTTTCTTAGTTTATTTATTTTTGTTTTTGTTTTGCAGGTTATTGCTGAGAGTTTGGAAAGTTACTGAATTTGCACCAAATTGAACCATGAATTACCTTTCAATGAATCAACGCATTGCGGCCGTGAAACATTATTACAAATGTAATGAATAACCAACGATGGCGGCACGCCGTTTGGCACAGGAATTCGATATTAACCCACCCCAGGGAAGAAACATACGATTGATTGTCGAGAAATTTGAAGCAACAGGGTCGGTAGCCACTGCAAAGAAGTCCGGTCGTCCGAAAACGGCAACGAATGTAGCTAAGGCTGAAGAAGCCATCAGGAGACTGGAACAAAGTCCGCAAAAGTCAACTCGCCGTTTATCTGCAGAGTTGGAAGTGAGCCAATCAAGTGTTATCCGTATCCTTCACCAGAAAAAATGGAAACCTTACATTCCACGCTTACTGCATGCCCTTCATGATGGAGATGACGACCGCCGTCTTCAATTTTGCGAAGAGTTCTTAGCTAAACTTGACGAAGAGGACACAATGCTAGACAACATCTGGTGGTCAGATGAGGCATGTTTTAAGCTTAACGGCACAATTAACAGACACAATTGTGTCTACTGGCTGCGGAGAACCCAAGAGTGACAGTTGAGAAGGAGGTAAATTTACCTGGCGTGACAGTTTGGGCAGCCATATCTCCATTAGGAATAATTGGACCCTTTTTCTTTGAGGGATCTGTCACTGCAGAAATTTATCTGGATATGCTGCAAACCTTCTTTTGGCCCAGGGTACAAGATCAGGACCTGTTTTCCAGCAAGATGGAGCTCCACCTCATTATGGACGTCATGTTCGTCAGTGGCTTGATGAAAACTTTCCCGGAAAGTGGATCGGCCGCCGCGGTCCGATCGAGTGGCCAGACCAGACCAGCTCCCCAGACCTTACACCTCCAGATTTCTTTCTTTGGGGGCTCATGAAAGACCTTGTTTATCGTGAAAAGCCTCGTACCATTCAGGAATTGAAGGCTCAAATCACTGCAAAGTTTGAGGAAGTTGATATCGAACTCTGCAGGCGTGTGTGCCACTCTGTGCCTGCTCGGCTGCAATTGTGCATCGATCACGAGGGACGGCACTTTGAAAATTGCAAGTAAAACAGCTTGGTACAGTTCCGTAATAATTTTCCCCCGAATAAATGGTTAGATAAACATGTCATTCATTTATTTCTACCTTCTTGTACACTGTAATACAAATGGCAAACAAACAATCAACTGACAGAAATCGGGCGCTACTTTTGACTCACCCTTATAATAAATATAGAAGTAAAAATTGTGGCAGGAGCATACACATTTGTAAGGAAAACTACCAATTTTAGCACTTTGCCCGAATTCAACACAAGTTCAAATGGATTGTTTACAACCAATTTTATAGATAATGCCTGAATGATATATAGGTCACAAAAAAAATAAAAAATAAAAATTAAAGAAATAAATTGAAAAATAAAAATTGTAAGAGGAACATACAATTTTGGGTTTTATACTTTCTTATATATATATAGAAACGACGTAAGTATAGAGGAGCGTTCTGCACACGAGGAAAAGAAATAACGAACAAATGAAAAATGAGGTAACCGCCCGGGAATCGAACCCGGGATCTTCCGATTGCCGGTCAGATATGCTACCACTACACCACAGGCCTCGATCAGTCAGAAGTCGTAATTCTCCTACATAGGGCAGAAACCAATGCCCTGAGAGGGCACCCTCGCAAATCGTGAATATGTACATTTAACTGCGTGGTCATTGCAGTTAAATGTGTGTGTGTGTATATATATATATACACCAAGGGAAATCTGTGTCCATTTGTCAGTTATATCCCATTGTATTGATTGGAATAATGCTTCAGTTCTGTTTCACTCTCGCAACATTGTTAATAGAAATATTCTTCAGTCTGCCATTATCCAACTTACAAATAACTTAACATGAGCAAGGTCTTTTTCAACTCGATCCCGTTGTTTTGAATTTGTGTGTGTGTGTGTGTGTGTGTGTGTGTATATATATATATGAAAGTATAAAATGACCAAAATTGTATGCTCCTCTTACAATTTTTATTTTTCTTTTTTTTTCATTTTTATTTTTTATTTTTATGTGACCTATATATCATTCAGGCATTATCTATAAAATTGGTTTTAAACAATCCATTTGAACTTGTGTTGAATCAGGCAAAGTGCTAAAATTGGTAGTTTCCTTACAAATGTGTATGCTCCTCCCACAATTTTCATTTGCATATTATTTATATATATATATATATATATATATATATATATATATATATATATATTATATATATATATATATATATACATATATATATATATATATATATATATATATATATATATATTTTTATTTTTTGTAACCTATATATAGTCTTGAACTCTATATATTTCAGTGTTCCTGAGGATGTCATTAGACGAAAGCGCTTGAGCACCACTCTGTGTTTCCTTTCCTTCGTGGTTTTATTCATCATATATATATATCTATATATATATATTATATTTTAAGTTAATTAACGAATTCCTATTCCATGCAACAGGTGTTGTCATACATATATTGTACTGTATATCTTTACAAAATAAAAAAAAAAAAGAATGGCATCAACTTTAATAGCCTCGGAGTCCCCTGGGGAGGGGACCATAAATGTTCCTACTTCTGGCTCCCCGCCCCCCCTGCCGATACCCCCTCTGCCGATACTGGGGACGCAGACCCGGGCAGGGGGGCTGGATCTGCTACCACACATTCAAGATGTTCTGGACCTCTGTTTGATTCACTTTTCTTAAACTTCTGCAACATTCGTGGCCTTTTCTCAAATTTTCAATCTGTTGAACACCACCTGTCCTCCTCTATACCTCACCTTCTTTTCCTCACTGAAACTCAGGTGTCTGGGACGACTGACAGCAACCCCTTTTCTGTATCCGCTTACTTACTCTATACTCTATTTCACTCCAAAGGTGGATGTTGCTTATATGTACGCAATGACATAACCATAACTTGTTCTCGTATTCCCGAAATCGAATCTTCCGAATGCTATACCCTCTGGCTACGGCTTACATACCAATCTCACACTAAATACATCTGCGCTGTTTACCTTTCTACTAATTCTACTCACTATCCAAAATTCTTTGACTACCTCACTTCCAAAGTAGAATACATTTTTTTCCCGCTCTTCCTTCGCTGAAATCTCCATTTCAGGAGATTTCAATGTTCACCACCACATTTGACTTTCCTCCCATTTCACTGACATCCCTGGTGAACTAGCTTACAACTTTTCTATCCTAGATGACCTACAGCAAATTGTACAGCACCCTACTCGTATCCCCGATCACCTTGGAGATAGGCCCAACATTCTGCATTTATTTCTTACCTCTCATCCTTTTTCTTAACCTGAGAAACTTTTCTCTCCGTTGGGCTTCTCCGATCGCAATCTTATATCTGTTTCCTGTCCTGTCGCTCCAATTCGGCCTTTGGATCCTCCCAAGAGGAGGCGCCTTTGGCATTTCGTCGCCGCTGATTGGGAGCCCCTTAGGTAGTACTACTCTGATTTCGCATGGAATGATTACGGCTTCCGTGATCGGGGCCCTTCTGGGTGTGCTGAGCGCATCACAGAGGTGATTCTCTCGAGCATAGAGGCGTACATTCCATATTCTATTCCTACTACTAATGCAAAATAACCTAGGTTTAACTTTACTTCTTCTAATGCTATCCACAAGAGAGGAGTATTTCAGAAGGTACCGTCGCTATCCAACTCCTGACTCTCACTCGGCTTATATTTGTGTCCGGAATCGTGCAAGCAAAATCTGTTCTTCGACTCGCCAAAAATTCCTTCATCCAACAAAAATGTTAAAATCTATCCAATTCTAATTATTCTCGCGCTTTCTGGAATCTCGTGGAGAACCTCTTCAACAACTTTACTTCCTCTTCTTTCCCTCCTCTTTTCCATTCCGACGGCACAGTTGCCGTCTCTTCTCCTGACAAAGCTGAACTCTTCGCTCAAACTTTCGTTTACAATTCAACCCTGGACGATTCTGGTCCTGTTCCATCATCTCCTCCCCACCTCTGACTTTATTATGTCTGAAATTAGAGTCTCTTCTAAAGATATTTTTTCTGCCCTATCTGGGTTCAACTCTAGGAAGGCATATGGTCCTGATGGTGTTCCTGCTATTGTTCTTAAGAACTGTGCTTCTGTGCTGACACCCTGCCTAGGCAAACTCTTTCGTCTTTGCCTTTCATCTGGTACTTCTCCTTCCTGCTGAAAGTTCGCTTTCATTCAGCCTATCCCAAAGAAGGGTGACCACTTTCAACCCTTCAACTATCGTTCAATTGCTTTGATTTCTTGCCTTTCCAAAGTTTTTTAATCTATCCTTAATAGGAAGATTCTTAAACACCTCTCTTCACACAATCTTCTTTCAGATCGTCAGTATGGATTCCGCAAGGCACACCCAACTGGCGATCTTCTTGCATATCTCTCCGATTCTTGGTTATCCTCCTTTCTGAAACTTTTGCTATTGCGCTGGAAATATCAAAAACTTTTGATAGAGTCTGGCACAAATCTTTAACTTCGAAACTGCCCTCCTTCGGTTTCTATCCTTCTATCTGTGCCTTCATCTCCAATTTCCTTTCTGGCCAATCTAGATCTGCGGTTGTAGATGGCCAATGTTCTTCTCCTAAAGCTATTAACAGTGGTGTTCCTCAGGGTTCTGCCCTGTCACCCACTCTTTTCCTTTTATTTATCAATAATCTATTAAGTCGCATTTCCTGTGCTATACCGATGATTCCACTCTTCACTTCTCCACCTGCTTCACAAAGCGTCCCTCTCAACAATTACTCCATGCTTCGCGTAGGACGCTATGGTACACCTGACCTCTGATCTTTCTGCTATCTCTGATTGGGGTAGAGAAAGCCTTGTGGCTTTCACTGCTTCAAAAACTCCGTTCTTCCATCTGTCTACGTGCCACAATCTTCCACACGACTATCCCTTTACCTTCAACAATACACAACTCAAACCTTCCTCTTCTCTTAACATTCTTGGCGTTTCCTTTTCTCGTGATCTTTCCTCGAAAGATCACATTTGCTCTCTTTCCAAAACAGCTTCTAAGAGGCTAGGCGTGTTGTACCGGCTGAGCAGCATTTTCACCCTTGCTCAGTTGGTGTTTCTGTAGAGGGATCTTGTCCGCCCCTGTATGAAGTACGTTTCTCATGTGTGAGGTGGCTCAACCCACACAGCGGTACTTGACTGGGTGGAATCAAAGGCTTTTCGTCCTATCAATTACCCGCCTCTTACTTTCTTCAATCTATCTCTCCGTTTCTTCGCCGCAATGTTGCCTCACTCTCTTTACTATCGCTATTATAACAGACATTGCTCTTCTGAACTATCTAACTGCATGCCTGGCTCCTATAAGGAGAGCACACACCATCAGACTTTGGACACATTTTCATTCCTTTTCTGTCCAACTCTCTAACGCAAGGGTTAATCGGTGTTTTCAATCTTTCATCTATTCAACCGGTGAACTCTCAAACAATCTTATAATATGTATTTTATTTTATTTTTATTTTTTGCCTTTATACCATTCTCTTTGTCTTACACCATTTCCCCTCATCAAACCCATTGTTTACACAGTTAAACATTGTTTACGCAGCTGTGATTAAAGTTTTGCTTCTTTCCCCTTTCCAGTCTCTCCATTTCCCCTCGATACTACGGCAACCACTCTACCTCGATGTGGCCTCCGAAGAGTTTTTTATCGATAAGTATCTGAATTTTAAGGTTGAGAAATAGGGCCTAATATTCACATACATATAGAATTTTTGTTTTTCTTACTTGTTTCTCCAACCATTAATTAAAATTTTGCTTTTTCCTCCATTTTCCTCGTTTCTCCTCCCTTCCACTTTTCACAGCAGTGTATATAATTATGTATTATTATCTGGTGGCCTCGATATGAAGGTCACATTTGTAGCCCTTCATCAATATAATGAGCAGAGCTGCGTTTCTGCTCAACATTCTCGTCGTGAACCGAGCCAAGAAAGTTGTTTATCATCCTATCTTACTCCATCGCTGTTCAGTTGAGGTAACTTTGCAAAAGCGTTTTGTAATTTTACTGAATTACAGATCAAACTTTTAAAAATTGGTGAAAGATTTTTAAAGTTTTTTCTTTGTACGTGTTCTACTATCCAAAGTGAACATTTGTTCTCGGTTGCGTCATTACTAACAAAATTACTAATTTTTTCAGGGTAAACGAAATTTCGCTGTCGTGATATTTTATAGCCATGTGTTTTCGGGTTAGATTAAATAATATTAAATTTTTAATAAAGGTCTACTTTTGAGTATTACTGATAGGGATACGTTGTGACCACGTCGGTACACCGGTTAGTGTAAGATCAGCGATGTAAATCGACTTTAGGTCTGTTCAGTGGTTAGATGGGTGACCCTCCTCCGTTGTCTAGATGGTGTAGCGACCAATGGCTCGAATTCCTTATTAAACTGTAGCTCCCTTCTGTCATATGACCCCCTTCGCTCTAAATATGGAACTTAAATCATTCAGTAAACAATGATGTATCTAATATTTTGAATATTTGACCATGGTGTTCGATTCACAGCACTTCCTATGTGAATTTGGTACTTTAATTTAAGGTATCTTTGTACTTTAGAATATTTTACATCAAAATTTTTTACATTATTTGAAAAAGAAATCCTAGAAAATCATAGTCCTCCTTTCAAAAACGACACAGTCGAATTGTTTACGTTCATCATTCTTCTTCAGGTTTTAAGTTTTAACCTGAAGACCCAAAATGTTTTCCCCTTTTTGTAAACCGACCGAAATTTGCAGCAAACTATCCATTTGGTCTTACGTATTTGTAATACGATGTAAACTTTTCCTAAGGCCTAAGTAAAGTGTGCTAAATATTTGATCTACCGTTGTACCCTTTGCATTTTCGGAAGAATTTATTTAAGAATCGAAGATGTACTGTATTTCAAGCAAATTAAGGTTTAATTTAGCTCAGGATTTAGGACTTAATATCTCCCAATCACAGCATTGATGGTCAAAAGTGAAATATATGAATTTTATAACTTAATATGCTATTTTTTTACATTTGAAAGATTTATAATATATCAGAGTTTTGGACGTTTGCAAGTTTTTTTCCTTTTTTTGGGTGAGACAGAGAGAGTTGTATAGTTAGTAAATTAGTGCCGTACTTTATACTTACTATACAAATAATAACTAATGTAAATACTATGTTAATTGTTGTTTTTGGAAATAATAAAATCTGAAAAGGATGTTACATGTACAGTAGCACTCTTCACACTTCCTATTGTATTGAAGTTTTCAAGTTCTGGTGTGATAAAAACCCAGTATCTTTGTTTATTAACTAATATAAGCTGCTGAAGATATTTATTTTTTATTTTACCCAGAATACTCTTCAAATTTTCCTTTTGTATTTATTAATTTTGTTTTTCTAATATTCGTAGTAATTCCTTCTTTGTATTAAATATTAAAGCTACTTTTCTTAATCTTTCATACAGATTCTTTGAACACAGAAAGAGAAAAAATCTTAGTTGCTGCGATTTAGTATCACTGCTCGTTTTAAAGAGAAAAATGATTTGGATCATTGCATTTATCTTCGCCTTCATCCCGTTCTACAGCCTCCAAGCGGACCCGAGTTGTACATGCGGCAAAAAGAATGTACAACGTATCGTTGGTGGAAAAGAAACCACTCCTAATGAATTTCCTTGGCAAGTGGCAATAATAATTTGGAAATACTATTTACTCTGCGGAGGATCTGTTATATCTAAAGATTGGATTTTAACTGCTTCGCACTGCACGTATAATCGAGTAGCGTCTGACCTTTCAGTGAAACTTGGCGAACATAATTTAGCGGACTCCTCTGATGGCGATATAAACATTGATGTTTCAGACATCATAATGCACGAATCGTACAACAGTACAAGTTATAACAACGATATAGCTCTTTTGAAACTTAGTTCTCCAGCCACTTTCTCGTACGTAATTTCTCCTGTTTGTCTGCCATTCAATTACGTGAGCACTAGTTTATCAGGTAAAATAGGAATCGTCTCAGGATGGGGAGATACTGCTGAAGGTGGAAGCCTATCGAAAGTTCTTAAAAAAGTTGAAATCCCGTATCTTACAACGGAAGAATGTCAAAACCCTCAATACGGGTATGGCACAACCTATATTAATAACAACATGATATGCACATATAGAGAAGGTGAAGATTCTTGCCAAGGAGACTCTGGTGGACCTCTTTTCTGGGCAAATACCAATGGCGTCCACTTTCAAATGGGAATCGTGTCATTTGGAGCAGGATGTGCTCGAAAAGACAGGCCAGGCGTATACGTTAAGGTTACTAATTATTTAGATTGGATTAAAGAAAAAACGGGTGCAGCCAACGAATTCTGCGTTATTTAGATACAAGTAGTTAAATTCACTATAGTTCCCCATTTTTCTTGTAATTTATCTGCAATTATAATAGATGTCAATTTAAGATAAATATTAATCTCTACGTAACTGTATGCACGATTACTTGGTATTCAGAAAAAACAAATTTTATGCATTCTATTAAATTACGAATTGGTCAATGGTCATGTATTTCATTCATCCTTGACTAGAAATTGGTTAAATAAAAGTGTTTTATCGGTAATAGGAATTATTAATATTTTAATCATGTACAGAGAGAGAAAATGAAACTGTACGAAGTATTATTTGTAACTAAAGAAATGTAATTTAGTTTAAAATGAAATGGAAACTATGCTTCTTTTTACCAATTCATGCGCATGCGCACCAAAATAGAGCTCTTTTACCTGCAGGACCACAATAAATAAACAACGAAGTATAAATATTCGAATTATGTATTAATATAATTTGTTTTGATATGAATTGAGGATACCGAAATTTCGGATTCCTTTCTACTTGTTTCATAATTAACAATTCAATTCAACACATTTTAAAACTTAACTGAATTTCCTTCGCTACTGACACTCTTTGTCTACAAGTCGAAAAAGGGTGTTAGAGCGTGAGTAGAAGACAGATTCCCGCGCTCAACCACGAACGCACACTCGTTAAGTGCAAGCTCTTTTGTAGGTTCGAGGATCCGAACCCCGAGTCCTACTAACACCCGCAAACGGCCAACGGAACCCCTAAAAAAGTGACAATAGATGGCAGTGGCAGAACCACCGACACCTTTTCGGAGGATGGAAGAGAAAAGATCTTCACCTTCAACGAAGCCACGCAACCATCGACCAAGTCTCAAACCAACCTCATATCTTTATTAGATTTCTTCCTACTTGTTTCATATATCAAAACCAACAATTCATTTCGACACATTGTAAGATTTAACTATTTCTTTCGCTGTTGCCACTATCTAGTGATTCTTCAAAACAAGAATTATTTCAGTAATTATCTCTGTCTATTTTATCTATCTAATAATTATCTATATTTATTTATATTCATTTCACGGAGTGTTCCGACCGTCACGCCGATTCGGAGGCATATTTTAGAACAAATGACACCAAAATGTACGCAAGCATCCTTCACAATGCCTCATAGCAGTTTTGTTCTACCTCCCATACTTTTACTTTACTTGAATGCATACCAAACAATTGAGGCGTTCGGAACCAAAGAGGCGAAGCCGCCGTGGGTGCGAATGGCGTCTTCGCCAGTTTGGTTCCGAACGCCTAAATTGCTCCGAATGTTGCGACCGTCATCGTGGAATGACCCACATATACATATATACAGTATATATCAGGAATGAGGAAACTGATAAAACTAATTTTTTTCAAAACTGAAATCGAAACTAAAATAAAAAAACTGAAAACTGAAATCGAAATCGATGCTTTTGGTTAAGTTTTATAAATTAAAGATTTTTTTTTAAGAAGTCAAGATATTTTTAATTAAAATTTACTAACACCACACATAACTTGTCAAACAAAAAAAATTTGGGTATTGAGACGCGATAGAAAGGTTTTGATTTATAGATACACTTCGTCTCATCCCGTAAGACTGTCTCTAAAGATATATGTATATAGATACAGAAAGGCAACTTATCAGCTTTTTCTTTATGGCTCTATCTTTTAATATATTCGCCTCCCTCTTCATATAGGTGGAGATATCACGGGAAAGAGAAAAAGTCACGCCGAGATGAAAAGTAGATTAGCACAAAGTAAAAAAAAAATATATCTGACAATTGTGTGACTTTTAACAGGCAGCTTAAATTTAAGTATCACTTCATGAAAAGTTTTCGAAGGCGAAAGATCACTTTTACTGACGAAGAATAACAACTGCGCCTTACAGTATGATACGAAATCAAATCACTAATAGAAGGCTTCATTAGGAATAATAATTCAAAGACATGAATATTAAGTACTTGAGTTTACTGCAACCAAGAAATGTCGGTATAATTCATAAACAAAGCGAAAAACCCGAAATCGAAACTGATAACTTAGTTTTGCAAAATTGAAATAAAAAATCGAACCGATATATCAGTTTTCCCACCCCCGATATTATATATATATATATATATATATATATATATATATATATATATATATGATACAAACCCACAAGGAAAAAGAAAAATGATTCCAAGGCCTTTCGTGTATTCAGAAGTACACCTCGTTGGGTGTAGTTCTGAATACACGAAAGGCCTTGGAATCATTTTTCTTTTTCCTTGTGGCTTTGCATCATTCATTCATTTCACGTGTTCAGTTGTGAAATTCATGCCATATTATATATATATATATGATGAATAAAACCACGAAGGAAAGGAAACACAGAATGGTGCTCAAGCGCTTTCGTCTAATGACATCCTCAGGAACACTGAAGTACATAGAGAGTTACAGCATATATATAGATTACAGGAAAAAAATATATATATATATATATATATATATATATATATATATATATATATACAAACAATAAACGGAGAAATAAAATTAAAAATTACAGGATTGTGGGAGGGGCATACAAATTTGTAAGGAAAAACTATCGATTTTTAGCACAAGATCAAATGAATTGTTTCCAACCAATGTTATAAAAAAAAAAAATACAAATTTATACTGGAAATCTGCCCGAGTTTTAGCACTCTGCCCAATCTTGTATATAAAAATAAATTGAAAAATAAAAGTTATTAGAGTGGCATACAAGTTTACCAAAGATTTAGCGTTCTACCCTTCTTATCTAAATCTGTTCTGAAGGAATTCAAAACAACAAGATCGAGTTGAAAAAGCCCTTTGCTTATGTTGAAGTTATTTGTAAGTTGGATAATGGCAGACTCAAGAATATTTGTATTAATGTTGCTAGAGTGAAATAAAACTGAAGCATTATTCCAATCAATACAGTGGGATAACTCTGACAAATGGACAAAAAGGGCACTGGACGACTGTCCTGTTCTAACGGAATATTGATGCTGTTTTATACGTGTGTGCAAATCCTTTCCCGTCTGACCTATGTAAAAGGAATCACATTGTTTACAACCAATTTTATAGATAATGCCTGAATTATTGGTAGTTCTATTTTTTACTATGATATTTTTCACAATATTGTTATATGAAAATACTACATTAATATCCAAAAGTTTAAGTACATTAGCAATGCCTAAAAAGCGGGAAAAATGGAAGTACTAAAATATTTTTTGACAAAGTACGAGTGTTATTATTGACCCGATAGAAAGTTCGTTTTGCCTTGTTGAGACAAGATTCCATAAACGCAGATGGATAACACAGATCACTTCCAATACCGTTGATTTTTTCTAATTCGGCATCGATGTATTCCGGACTGGCGATCCTAAGGGCGCGGAGAAACAGTGAAGAAAAAATGGCCTTCTCAGTGGGGGTGTCATGTCCCGAGTAAAAGTGTACGTAGGACAAATTGTTTGTTGTTTTCCGATTCGTTGGAATAAGAGACGAATATAAAATTACCTTTAAGTGAATACCGCTGAATAAAGACACAAAAGAGAGAACGGAATGGAAAAGAAAGTTACAGGGATAGAGGGGTAACAACACAGTATAGTGATAGTTTTAGAATTTAAAAACAGAGACGTAAAACATGAAATTTGCACATTAACACCGCGTAACTGTAACACTCCTGTTCGTAACTCTTTTTTCTTGCACTCGTGTCTTAGCTTCGTTGTCCTTCACCCTCGTTAACCTCGCTACGATTGGGTCACTCATTCCGGAGCTATCAATTGCATCGGACTCAGAAATGAACCGCATTTGTGTAAATGGTCGGGGGCCATGTGCTTCATGGGGAACATTGATCGGCGGAGTAACGCTCGCGGGCTCCACAGCAGGTAGAATAGGAAGCCTTGGGGTCGCCGATTGTCTGTAAAGGTGGGTGATAGTTGGAGACACGCCGTAGTAGTTCCCTCACCATTTAAAGTAGCAGCATCATGCTAAAAACACCGAGGAAGTTGATGACATTACCCCTGAGGTGGGAACTTCCCAAATCCTATGGCGGCCAGATTGAAAGTGCTCGAGCCTCTTGTAGTTGCCCAGGTAGGTTGTCGACGGTTCTTCTCATCGGGTGTATTTCTGACACGGTCCTTGTGTTGTTTTCGATAGCCCCGTACGAGTCCAGCAACATCACGTTGTGGCAACAGCAAAAGGTACAGTAACGTCACCTGAGAACAACGTTCCACCACAGTAATTGCGAATAACCCAGTTCTGTAATGTACGACGTACCCGTTACCCTTTTACCCGAATTTAACTCTCCTCTCTTGCATTCCGCCGCTTCTATGTTTCTGCCTACGATGGAGCTGGTGACTTTTTAATAAATATTTACTGTATATACTATATATATATATTGTGTATAAGAACCTCTTATCAGCTGTGTCGTTCCGCTCTCTTCCCTTCATATTATACATACAGTATATATCTATTGGTTATACTCTGGTGTAATGTTTAGAGCCAAGGGAATTTTAAATGGGCTAGGATCAAGGGTCGACGATGGTCAGCAAAGGTTACATACAGGGCCGGATTAAACTCTTTGTAGGCCCTAGGCACTCTCATAATCGTAGGCCCCAAAGATATATCTATAGATAATATTTGCATTGTATACAAATATAATCATAGATCTATATAACATATGACTATGATACTATGACTATGATATTTTGTCCGTAATACTTTGTTTATGATACTTTGTCTATGATATATACTTCGATACTATAATACTTAGATACTATAATTCTTTCACTATGATACTATCCCTCATGAAAATAAGCATATCAAAATGGATGAAATATGATGAAATTATTTAGTAGAACATTCAGTTCATTTTTGCTATTTATAAGGCTGCATCTGATGAATTAATTACTTCTATTCGTACCTCGTTTGACAGCTGCAAAGAAAGCAACACACACAGTTATGATTCAATAAAGGGAGCTATTGAAGAATAGGGATCCCAGCCTTCTTTAGTTAGGCTTATAAGGCCAACTAACGAAAATATCACGACCTAACCTAAGCAATCGTTAGGTTAACTGTACGCCCTTGACGATTGGTTAGGTTAGGTCATGATATTTTCGTTAGTTAGCCTTATAAAGCTAACTAAAGAAGGCTGGGGTCCCTATTCTTCAATAGCTCCCAAAAAAGTAACTTCTATAAAGACGAACTGCAAATCCTATTATCATTTAGTTGGAATTTGATTTGGCGACAGTTTAAATTAAATTTTAAAAATAAATGCGATAACTCCTCTAATAGTCTGCTACCGTTACGTAGCAACGTAAACTACTCTGCATATGAATTATGTTTTTGGCTAGGCATGTAAAGAAAAATAAATATCTAACCAATGAGTAATTTTTTTAACATTACTCATTTGAAAATGTGTTGATTCTTAATCTATGAAAACTTGTCATATGATTGACGTTTTCTTTGGCACGCAGAAATGAATTAACAATAGTGGAAATTTTATAATAAACAGCTTCACTCATTTTTTTCCAAGTTGTTCTAGCTAACTGTTCAGAGTTTTTTCCGAAACAAATCTCAGTTTTCTGCTCAAAACTGGTCTTTCTAATTTTAAAATGGATTGTTCAAGGAAGGAAGATGTTGACTTCTTTTATATTTTGCGTTTGAAAAGATTTAAGAATATTTTTTTGTCATTATATATTTTTTGAAGGAAAATGCATTAAATTCTATAACACTTTCCACAGCTTTAAACAGACCTTCTAATTGTGTATTTGGCCGCTTCACCACTTCTTAAACGGAAGAATCATAACTTTATTATTCATTCAATAATTTTCATCAGGATGACTATGATACTTTTTTTTTTGTTATGGGACAGAAACGACTATCTTCACTCGCACTACTTTCAATTGAGAATGAGCTTTTGCGAAAATGAAATTTGAAGTGTAATCTGTGATTTTGCAAGAAAAACAACCGCAAAGTTAATGTTTAATGTACATTTACTTAAGTCATATTCTACCTGTATGTTGTTTGTTGACTAAAGATTTAATCATATAAACCTGCGTGTGTGTATGTATATACTTCAACATTTGTAAATGTATTATAAAAAGGTTTATTAAAGTAATTCAATTAAAGCAAATTATTATGTTTGATTTAGCAGTTTCCTTTTCTCATTTTTGAGTCATCTAAGATTTTTTTAGGCCCAAAACTTTTTCGTAGGCCCTTAGGAGTTTCGTAGGCCCTAGGCACTGTGCCTATTGGATAATCTGGCCCTGGTACATATACATATCTACACATACACGTACTATATGCACCTACGTACACACCCATATTACGAGGGGTGGTCAGAAGAAAAAAGTTTACACGGCGTATAATTTCGTAACTAAAGTACCTACATTGATGATGTTGTATCAGGTAAATTCGTTGATCATCGTTGGCAACACTGCACGTCGATTCAGCTGCCATCTACCGTACATTGGTTATACGAGTCAGATGAACATGGTGGCTCGACTGGAACAGTGCCCTGTCATTTCTGCAACGATATTCTGAGTCTGTCAGCAGTCAAGAATTTCTCGAGGCGCAGTGTTGCAGACGAGACGAGACATGGGTTCATCACCGTACTCCGGAAACAAAACGTGCCAGCATGGAATGGAAACACCCTGGGTCTCCGCGACCAAAGAAGTTCAAGATTGTGAGGTTCGCTGGCAAAGTGATGGTTCTGTGTTTTGGGACCACAAACACGTTTTGCTCGCAAACTTCATGCAAAAAGGCACAACAATCAATACAGATGCATATTGTTCAACACTGGAACGTTTACGAGCGACCATTAAACGTAAACGTTCTCGATTGCTCCGTAGGGCAGGAGACTGTTCCAGTCGAGCCGCCATGTTCAACTGACTCGTATAACCAATGTACGGTAAATGGCAGCCGAATCGAAGTGCAGTGTTGCCATTAACGAATTCACCTGATACAAACATCATCAATGTAGGTCCTTTAGTTACGAAATTATACGCCGTATAAACTTATTTTCTGACCGCCCCTCGTATATTTGTTTTTCGTTTATTCTCTTTTGGCAAGAGGACCAGCAGACCGTTGTCTTACACATGTGTACGTGCGTACAGGGCCGGCGCTAGGAAGTGCGGGGCCCAATTAGAAAATTGTTAGCGCCTAGCGGGCCCTCTACCCTACAAAACCTGAAGATCGATGCTTTATGCTTCGTGCAGTACGCCAGTCCCAGCCAAAAAGCGTTGAGGGCTTGAGGCTCCACCATTAGCCACAATGATATACTAAAATGAAAGCCCATATGAAAGTTTTAATGTTTTATTACAAGTCAAGATATGCATGTATGCATCTAATGATTAAAGCAAAAGATTTCATGATTTTTAAAAGCCTGGGAGTAAGAAGAAAAGCGCAGGGGGCAAAAGAACAAGCTCTAGTAAATAGAAATGTAAATGCTCTCTATGATAATGAGGCAAAAACTAGTTAATTTAATATGTAGGATCTACTTACCACCACGTTTCTCTGTTACATGCAGGCTTAAGACACTTCAAGTTTGCAGTTTGGACATATAAACAATTTGGACATATTTAACAACAACACAACTTTACATTCCAAGCTTTATGTATATAATCTCATTACAGCGCTCTTTCTGTGTTGAGGGTTTGAATATCGACCACAAATTACCTTTTTTTTAAAAAGCTAAACGGCGACGATAAACTGAAATTACAAAACAAATAAACAAATGATTAGCAATAAAACATTGAAACATAGATATACGAGGACGGACTGAATAGTTTCACTGCCTTCACAGTAACAAGAAACTTCGTGCACACTGGACACTCATTAATTCATCATAGCGTCCCCCACTCGAGCGCGTGCGCGGGGTCCCCTCGGGGCGCGGGGCCCAATTTGAACAAATCGGTCTAATCGGCTTAAAACCGGCCCTGCGTGCGTACACTGGTTTGTGTACACGGACGTCTGAACATTTGGTCGAACGAGAGGACTGGCAAACCGTTGTTTCATATATGCACGCGAGTGCGCGCGTACACGTGTTCCTATTCTCGAGCACAAACAAGAGTGTTATTACTTCCTAAATTCCGATTGAAGTGATCGCTAATGTGAGTCTTGCTTCCCAATTTATAGTCTTGGAGTTTAAGTTAAACGCCCCAAATTTGCTTTTTTCCTCAATGTGTGTATTGTCTTTTAATGTTGTCGCCATATTTGTTGATATCTCGATTAAGTTGTGGTCTGAGATAATAGTTGGAGTTATTTTTATATCAGCAATCAAGTTCGTGTTATTCGTGAATACCAGATCTAGGCCGTTATTTTTTCTGGTATTTTCTGTTATCTCGTGTGTCAGCATAAACCCATTTGTGAGAGCCTTCAACATTTTTGCTTGCTCCTGGTCTTCTCTTGTGCCCCCTTTGTCCTGGTATATATATATATATATATATATATATATATATATATATATATATATATACACACACACATATATTCCTACCCACCTTTTTGTATTCTATAAATGGGAAGTTAAAGTTTCCGCAGATTTCGGGATTTGGGGATGTAAACAATCCATTTGAACTTGTGTTGAATTCGGGCAAAGTGCTAAAATTGATAGTTTTCCTTACAAATGTGTATGCTCCTCCCACAATTTTTATTTCTATATTTATTATATATATATATATTTTTTTTTTTTTTTTTTTTGTAACCTACATATAGTCTTGAACTCTTTATTTACTTCAGTGTTCCTGACGATGTCATTAGACAAAACCGCTTGGGCACCACTGTTTTTTCCTTTCCTTCGTGGATTTATTCATCATATATATATTATATATATATATATATGCTGCAAACCCACAAGGAAAAAGAAAAACGATTTCAAGGCCTTTCGTGTATTCAAAGCTACACCTCGTCAGGGATTGAAGATAAAAGGCGAGATGCCCATAAATATATACAATGTACAGGAAAAACAAAACAATTAGCACATACTTAACAAGGGTTAATGATAGGCAAAAGAAATTTTAACATGATATCGTCAATTTTATACGTCCCCGCACTGTTATTAAAATTGTTTTTAAAATTGTTTTTAAAATGAATAAATGCACATTCTAGAATATTTCGTTCTATTATATATCTGTTTTTAAAAAGCGCTTTAGAACTACCCCACTTGATGCTATGGTTACATCTATACATATGGTTAAATAAAGCATTGGAAGGATTAGCTGTTCTACAAGCATATTTATGCTGTTTTACCCTAATATCTAACGTTTTACCGGTTTGGCCTATATATGTATACTGAGTTACATTGTGTACATCCGATCGAATACACACAACCAACAACATTATCAGGGCTATTCTTTATTAGGCGTGATTTAACAGTATTATTATACTTAAAGATTACATTAATGCCAATTGCTTTAAGTACAGTTGGAAGGTATTGAAAATTAACATGGTAAGGTAGGCTAAGGATATTTTTACGCTGAAATTCCTTTACAATTACATTATTATAATACCTATTCTTGGCTTTCTTAAGACAGTTATCTAAAAATGAAATAGGATAACATAATTTAGTACCAATATTCATGATATTGCATAACTCGGAATCTAAAAATTCAGGACTGACAACTCTCAATGCTCGAAGAAACATAGCAGAGAAAATAGAGGATTTAATCGAAGGATGATGGTCAGAATAAAAATGCACGTAAGAGTTATTATTAGTAGGCTTACGGTAGACTTCATATTTGAACTGATTAGAGCATCTCCAAATTTTTAGATCAAGAAAAGATAGGCTTCCATCATTTTCTTTTTCAACTGTAAACTTAATAGATGGGACTAAATTGTTGAGCCTACCAAGAAATAAGTCCACATCCAAATTTTAGGCCAAAGGCATAAAATATCATCTATATACCTGTACCAAACCAGGTTAAAATTAACAATCGTAGGCAAAATTCTATTTTCAAAAAATTCCATATATAAATTAGCTAGTACAGGTGAAAAGGGATTTCCCATAGCCAATCCAAACGACATAACATAAAATTTATTTTCAAACTGAAATTTACAATCTTTGACACACAGCTTAATTAACTCCATAAGAGTGTTGTGTTGAACAGGAAAGAATATTCAGAAATCTTATCTTTTAAAAATCAAGTAGGTCATCAACAGGGACTTTTGTGAATAGCGAGCATACATCAAGTGGGGTAAGTTCTAAAGCTTTGTTAAAAACAGAGATATAATAGAACGAATATTCTAGAATGTGCATTTATTCATTTTAAAAACAATTTCAATAACAGTGCGGGGACGTATAAAATTGACGATATCATGTTAAAATTTATTTTGCCTCTCATTAACCCTTGTTAAGTATGTGGTAATGTTTTGTTTTTCCTGTACATTGTATATATTTATGGGCATCTCGCCTTTTATCTTCATTCCCTGACGAGGTGTAGCTTTGAATACACGAAAGGCCTTGGAATCGTTTTTCTTTTTCCTTGTGGATTTGCAGCATTTATTCATTTCATGTGTTTTATTGTGAAATTCATCCCATATATATATATATATATATATATATATTTATTTTATATTTTAAGTTAATTATCAAATTTCTATTGCATGCAACAGGTATTATCATACATATATTGTACCGTATATCTTTTCAAAATTAAAAAAAAAAAAAAATGGCATCAACTTTAATAGCCTCGGAGTCCCCTGGGGAGGGGACCATAAATGTTCCTACTTCTGGCTCCCAGCCCCCCTGCCGATACCCCCTCTGCCGATACTGGGGACGCAGAACCGGCAGCGGGTCTGGATCTGCTACCACACATTCAAGATGTTCTGGACCTCTGTTTGATTCACTTCTCTTAAACTTCTGCAATATTCGTGGCCTTTTCTCAAATTTTCAATTTGTTAAACACCACCTCTCCTCCACGATACCTCACCTTTTCCTCACTGAAACTCAGGTGTCTGGGACGACAGCAACTCCCTTTTCTGTATCCGCTTACTTTCTCTATACTCTATTTCACTCCAAAGGTGGATGTTGCTTATATGTACGCAATGACCTAACTTGTTCTCGTATTCCCGAAATCGAATCTTCCGAATGCTATACCCTCTGGCTACGGCTTACATACCAATCTCACACTAAATACATCTGCGCTGTTTACCTTTCTACTAATTCTACTACTACTATCCAAAATTCTTTGACTACCTCACTTTCAAAGTAGAATACATGTTTTCCTGCTCTTCCTTCGCTGAAATCTCCATTTCAGGAGATTACAATGTTCATCACCACATTTGACTTTCCTCCCATTTCACTGACATCCAGTAGTGTAGTGCTAAATAAAGAAGTGAGGAACGCATTTTGAAAGTGTTACTCAGATGCGGGGGGGACAATGGCGAGCGCGGCGAGCCCATACAGCTGGGGGTCCGGGGGCACTGTAAGCCCCCGGGAAATCTTTTGAAATCTGACCAATTTCAGGATATTTTGAGGTCATATGCACTGGATATTAGGATATATTCCAAGGTTGAAGATGCAGTATTTCCAGTGTCATTAGATATACGACATCCAGTACGATCAATAAAAATAGCTAACAACTGGAATGATTAACTAAAAAAAGTTAACAACTGGTACGCCGTGGTGACTGTTTCACCAGATCTTTATAGGCTAGCATTGTCTCAGTCGAAGCTAAAAGAAATGAAACAGTTAATGATTCTTTCTTATATTTCTTCTCGGAGTGGGAATTAAAATTTCATGACGTTAGAGATTTGTAAGTTCGGATTTATTTGAAATAGTGAGGGAACGCCGTTCCGTCTACCAAAAAAAGTAAGGGAACGCCGTTCCCACAGCACTACACCACTGCTGACATCCCTGTTGAACTAGCTTACAACTTTTCTATCCTAAATGACCTACGGCAGATTGTACAGCACCCTACTCGTATCCACGATCACCTTGGAGATAGACCCAACATTCTGGATTTATTTCTTACCTTTCATCCTTTTTCTTAATCTGAGAAACTTTTCTCTCCGTTGGACTCCTCCGATCGCAATCTTATATGTTTCCTGTCCTGTCGCTCCAATTCGGCCTTTGGATCCTCCCAAGAGGAGGCGCCTTTGGCATTTCGTCGCCGCTGATTGGGAGCCCCTTAGGTAGTACTACTCTGATTTCGCATGGAATGATTACGGCTTCCGTGATCGGGGCCCTTCTGGGTGTGCTGAGCGCATCACAGAGGTGATTCTCTCGAGCATAGAGGCGTACATTCCATATTCTATTCCTACTACTAATGCAAAATAACCTAGGTTTAACTTTACTTCTTCTAATGCTATCCACAAGAGAGGAGTATTTCAGAAGGTACCGTCGCTATCCAACTCCTGACTCTCACTCGGCTTATATTTGTGTCCGGAATCGTGCAAGCAAAATCTGTTCTTCGACTCGCCAAAAATTCCTTCATCCAACAAAAATGTTAAAATCTATCCAATTCTAATTATTCTCGCGCTTTCTGGCATCTCGTGGAGAACCTCTTCAACAACTTTACTTCCTCTTCTTTCCCTCCTCTTTTCCATTCCGACGGCGCAGTTGCCGTCTCTTCTCCTGACAAAGCTGAACTCTTCGCTCAAACTTTCGCTTACAATTCAACCCTGGACGATTCTGGTGCTGTTCCATCATCTCGTCCCCACCTCTGACTTTATTATGTCTGAAATTAGTATCTCTTCTAAAGATGTTTTTTATGCCCTATCTGGGCTCAACTCTGGGAAGGCGTATGGTCCTGATGGTGTTCCTGCTATTGTTCTTAAGAACTGTGCTTCTGTGCTGACACCCTGCCTAGGCAAACTCTTTCGTTTTTGCCTTTCATCTGGTACTTTTCCTTCCTGCTGAAAGTTCGCTTTCATTCAGCCTATCCCAAAGAAGGGTGATCACTTTCAACCCTTCAACTATCGTTCAATTGCTTTGATTTCTTGCCTTTCCAAAGTTTTTTAATCTATCCTTAATAGGAAGATTCTTAAACACCTCTCTTCACACAATCTTCTTTCAGATCGTCAGTATGGATTCCGCAAGGCACACCCAACTGGCGATCTTCTTGCATATCTCTCCGATTCTTGGTTATCCTCCTTTCTGAAACTTTTGCTATTGCGCTGGAAATATCAAAAACTTTTGATAGAGTCTGGCACAAATCTTTAATTTCGAAACTGCCCTCCTTCGGTTTCTATCCTTCTATCTGTGCCTTCATCTCCAATTTCCTTTCTGGCCAATCTAGATCTGCGGTTGTAGATGGCCAATGTTCTTCTCCTAAAGCTATTAACAGTGGTGTTCCTCAGGGTTCTGTCCTGTCACCCACTCTTTTCCTTTTATTTATCAATAATCTATTAAGTCGCATTTCCTGTGCTATACCGATGATTCCACTCTTCACTTCTCCACCTGCTTCACAAAGCGTCCCTCTCAACAATTACTCCATGCTTCGCGAAGGACGGCTATGGTACACCTGACCTCTGATCTTTCTGCTGTCTCTGATTGGGGCAGAGAAAACCTTGTGGCTTTTACTGCTTCAAACACTCCGTTCCTCCATCTGTCTACGTGCCACAATCTTCCACACGACTATCCCTTTACCTTCAACAATACACAACTCAAACCTTCCTCTTCTCTTAACATTCTTGGCGTTTCCTTTTCTCGTGATCTTTCCTCGAAAGATCACATTTGCTCTCTTTCCAAAACAGCTTCCAAGAGGCTAGGCGTGTTGTACCGGCTGAGCAGCATTTTCACCCTTGCTCAGTTGGTGTTTTTGTAGAGGGATCTTGTCCGCCCCTGTATGAAGTACGCTTCTCATGTGTGAGGTGGCTCAACCCACACAGCGGTACTTGACTGGGTGGAATCAAAGGCTTTTCGTCCTATCAATTACCCGCCTCTTACTTTCTTCAATCTATCTCTCTCTTTTCTTCGCCGCAATGTTGCCTCACTCTCTTTACTATCGCTATTATAACAGACATTGCTCTTCTGAACTATCTAACTGCATGCCTGCTCCTATAAGGAGAGCACACACCATCAGACTTTGGACACATTTTCATTCCTTTTCTGTCCAACTCTCTAACGCAAGGGTTAATCGGTGTTTTCAATCTTTCATCTATTCAACCGGTGAACTCTCAAACAATCTTATAATATGTATTTTATTTTTTTTATTTTTGCCTTTATACCATTCTCTTTGTCTTACACCATTTCCCCTCATCAAACCCATTGTTTACACAGTTAAATTGTTTACGCAGCTGTGATTAAAGTTTTGCTTCTTTCCCCTTTCCAGTCTCTCCCTTTCCCCTCGATACTACGGCAACCACTCTACCTCGATGTGGCCTCCGAAGAGTTTTTTTATCGATAAGTATCTGAATTTTAAGGTTGAGAAATAGGGCCTAATATTCACATACATATAGAATTTTGTTTTTCTTACTTGTTTCTCCAACCATTAATTAAAATTTTGCTTTTTCCTCCATTTTCCTCGTTTCTCCTCCCTTCCACTTTTCACAGCAGTGTATATAATTATGTATTATTATCTGGTGGCCTCGATATGAAGGTCACATTTGTAGCCCTTCATCAATATAATGAGCAGAGCTGCGTTTCTGCTCAACATTCTCGTCGTGAACCGAGCCAAGAAAGTTGTTTATCATCCTATCTTACTCCATCGCTGTTCAGTTGAGGTAACTTTGCAAAAGCGTTTTGTAATTTTACTGAATTACAGATCAAACTTTTAAAAATTGGTGAAAGATTTTTAAAGTTTTTTCTTTGTACGTGTTCTACTATCCAAAGTGAACATTTGTTCTCGGTTGCGTCATTACTAACAAAATTACTAATTTTTTCAGGGTAAACGAAATTTCGCTGTCGTGATATTTTATAGCCATGTGTTTTCGGGTTAGATTAAATAATATTAAATTTTTAATAAAGGTCTACTTTTGAGTATTACTGATAGGGCTACGTTGTGACCACGTCGGTACACCGGTTAGTGTAAGATCAGCGATGTAAATCGACTTTAGGTCTGTTCAGTGGTTAGATGGGTGACCCTCCTCCGTTGTCTAGATGGTGTAGCGACCAATGGCTCGAATTCCTTATTAAACTGTAGCTCCCTTCTGTCATATGACCCCCTTCGCTCTAAATATGGAACTTAAATCATTCAGTAAACAATGATGTATCTAATATTTTGAATATTTGACCATGAAAGTGTGTTCGATTCACAGCACTTCCTATGTGAATTTGGTACTTTAATTTAAGGTATCTTTGTACTTTAGAATATTTTACATCAAAATTTTTTACATTATTTGAAAAAGAAATCCTAGAAAATCATAGTCCTCCTTTCAAAAACGACACAGTCGAATTGTTTACGTTCATCATTCTTCTTCAGGTTTTAAGTTTTAACCTGAAGACCCAAAATGTTTTCCCCTTTTTGTAAACCGACCGAAATTTGCAGCAAACTATCCATTTGGTCTTACGTATTTGTAATACGATGTAAACTTTTCCTAAGGCCTAAGTAAAGTGTGCTAAATATTTGATCTACCGTTGTACCCTTTGCATTTTCGGAAGAATTTATTTAAGAATCGAAGATGTACTGTATTTCAAGCAAATTAAGGTTTAATTTAGCTCAGGATTTAGGACTTAATATCTCCCAATCACAGCATTGATGGTCAAAAGTGAAATATATGAATTTTATAACTTAATATTCTATTTTTTTACATTTGAAAGATTTATAATATATCAGAGTTTTGGACGTTTGCAAGTTTTTTCCTTTTTTTGGGTGAGACAGAGAGACAGAGAGAGTTGTATAGTTAGTAAATTAGTGCCGTACTTTATACTTACTATACAAATAATAACTAATATAAATACTACGTTAATTGTTGTTTTTGGAAATAATAAAATCTGAAAAGGATGTTACATGAACAGTAGCACTCTTCACACTTCCTATTGTATTGAAGTTTTCAAGTTCTGGTGTGATAAAAACCCAGTATCTTTGTTTATTAACTAATATAAGCTGCTGAAGATATTTATTTTTTATTTTACCCAGAATACTCTTCAAATTTTCCTTTTGTATTTATTAATTTTGTTTTTCTAATATTCGTAGTAATTCCTTCTTTGTATTAAATATTAAAGCTACTTTTCTTAATCTTTCATACAGATTCTTTGAACACAGAAAGAGAAAAAATCTTAGTTGCTGCGATTTAGTATCACTGCTCGTTTTAAAGAGAAAAATGATTTGGATCATTGCATTTATCTTCGCCTTCATCCCGTTCTACAGCCTCCAAGCGGACCCGAGTTGTACATGCGGCAAAAAGAATGTACAACGTATCGTTGGTGGAAAAGAAACCACTCCTAATGAATTTCCTTGGCAAGTGGCAATAATAATTTGGAAATACTATTTACTCTGCGGAGGATCTGTTATATCTAAAGATTGGATTTTAACTGCTTCGCACTGCACGTATAATCGAGCGTCTGACCTTTCAGTGAAACTTGGCGAACATAATTTAGCGGACTCCTCTGATGGCGATATAAACATTGATGTTTCAGACATCATAATGCACGAATCGTACAACAGTACAAGTTATAACAACGATATAGCTCTTTTGAAACTTAGTTCTCCAGCCACTTTCTCGTACGTAATTTCTCCTGTTTGTCTGCCATTCAATTACGTGAGCACTAGTTTATCAGGTAAAATAGGAATCGTCTCAGGATGGGGAGATACTGCTGAAGGTGGAAGCCTATCGAAAGTCTTAAAAAGTTGAAATCCCGTATCTTACAACGGAAGAATGTCAAAACCCTCAATACGGGTATGGCACAACCTATATTAATAACAACATGATATGCACATATAGAGAAGGTGAAGATTCTTGCCAAGGAGACTCTGGTGGACCTCTTTTCTGGGCAAATACCAATGGCGTCCACTTTCAAATGGGAATCGTGTCATTTGGAGCAGGATGTGCTCGAAAAGACAGGCCAGGCGTATACGTTAAGGTTACTAATTATTTAGATTGGATTAAAGAAAAAACGGGTGCAGCCAACGAATTCTGCGTTATTTAGATACAAGTAGTTAAATTCACTATAGTTCCCCATTTTTCTTGTAATTTATCTTGCAATTATAATAGATGTCAATTTAAGATAAATATTAATCTCTACGTAACTGTATGCACGATTACTTGGTATTCAGAAAAACAAATTTTATGCATTCTATTAAATTACGAATTGGTCATTCATTATTTCATTCATCCTTGACTAGAAATTGGTTAAATAAAAGTGTTTTATCGGTAATAGGAATATATTAATATTTTAATCATGTACAGAGAGAGAAAATGAAACTGTACGAAGTATTATTTGTAACTAAAGAAATGTAATTTAGTTTAAAATGAAAATGGAAACTATGCTTCTTTTTACCAATTCATGCGCATGCGCACCAAAATAGAGCTCTTTTACCTGCAGGACCACACAATAAATAAACAACGAAGTATAAATATTCGAATTATGTATTAATATAATTTGTTTTGATATGAATTGAGGATACCGAAATTTCGGATTCCTTTCTACTTGTTTCATAATTAACAATTCAATTCAACACATTTTAAAACTTAACTGAATTTCCTTCGCTACTGACACTCTTTGTCTACAAGTCGAAAAAGGGTGTTAGAGCGTGAGTAGAAGACAGATTCCCGCGCTCAACCACGCACGCACACTCGTTAAGTGCAAGCTCTTTTGTAGGTTCGAGGATCCGAACCCCGAGTCCTACTAACACCCGCAAACGGCCAACGGAACCCCTAAAAAAGTGACAATAGATGGCAGTGGCAGAACCACCGACACCTTTTCGGAGGATGGAAGAGAAAAGATCTTCACCTTCAACGAAGCCACGCAACCATCGACCAAGTCTCAAACCAACCTCATATCTTTATTAGATTTCTTCCTACTTGTTTCATATATCAAAACCAACAATTCATTTCGACACATTGTAAGATTTAACTATTTCTTTCGCTGTTGCCACTATCTAGTGATTCTTCAAAACAAGAATTATTTCAGTAATTATCTCTGTCTATTTTTATCTATCTAATAATTATCTATATTTATTTATATTCATTTCACGGAGTGTTCCGACCGTCACGCCGATTCGGAGGCATATTTTAGAACAAATGACACCAAAATGTACGCAAGAGCATCCTTCACAATGCCTCATAGCAGTTTTGTTCTACCTCCCATACTTTTACTTTACTTGAATGCATACCAAACAATTGAGGCGTTCGGAACCAAAGAGGCGAAGCCGCCATGGGTGCGAATGGCGTCTTCGCCAGTTTGGTTCCGAACGCCTCAATTGCTCCGAATGTTGCGACCGTCATCGTGGAATGACCCAAATATATATACAGTATATATCAGGAATAACTGTAGGCTGACCATACGTACCGTTTTGAACGGGACAGTGCCGTTTTTTTAATATTTCCTGGCCGTCCCGTCGTTTTAATAAAAATGTCAATTTTGTCCCGGTTTATGTACTTACTTTTTCATGAATACAGAATATTACATAACCCCCGTCCCTTTTTTGCCATCCCAATGTCCCGTTTTTGTCTCAAGGAAATATGGTCAGCCTAGGAATAAGGAAACTGATAAAACTGATTTTTTTCAAAACTGAAATCGAAACTAAAATAAAAAACTGAAAACTGAAATTGAAATCGATGCTTTTGGTTAAGTTTTATAAATTAAAGATATTTTTTTTAAGAAGTCAAGATATTTTTAATTAAAATTTACTAACACCACACATAACTTGTCAAACAAAAAAAATTTGGGTATTGAGACGCGATAGAAAGGTTTTGATTTATAGATACACTTCGTCTCATCCCGTAAGACTGTCTCTAAAGATATATGTATATAGATACAGAAAGGCAACTTATCAGCTTTTTCTTTATGGCTCTATCTTTTTAATATATTCGCCTCCCTCTTCATATAGGTGGAGAGATATCACGAGTAAAGAGAAAAAGTCACGCCGAGATGAGAAGTAGATTAGCACAAAAGTAAAAAAAAAAAAATCTGACAATTGTGTAACTTTTAGCAGGCAGCTTAAATTTAAGTATCACTTCATCAAAAGTTTTCGAAGGCGAAAGATCACTTTTACTGACGAAGAATAACAACTGCATCTTACAGTATGATACGAAGTCAAATCACTAATAGAAGGCTTCATTAGGAATAATAATTCAAAGACATGAATATTAAGCACTTGAGTTTACTGCAACCAAGAAAATGTCGGTATACCTAATTCATAAACAAAGCGAAAAACCCGAAATCGAAACTGATAACTTAGTTTTGCAAAAATAAAATTGAAATCGAAAATCGAACCGATATATCAGTTTTCCCACCCCCGATATATATATATATATATATATATATATATATATATATATATATATATATATATATATGATACAAATCCACAAGGAAAAAGAAAAATGATTCCAAGGCCTTTCGTATATTCAGAAGTACACCTCGTTAGGTGTAGTTCTGAATATACGAAAGGCCTTGGAATCATTTTTCTTTTTCCTTGTGGATTTGCATCATGAACGTTCATGGGGAACTGCAACTCAGTGAGGAATTAGAGAAGGTGGTACATGTTTAATAATAACGTTTCGGAATTTCAGTTTCCATCATCAGTGCTAAAAAAATTAAAACTGTAAAAAACTGAACAAATATGATTAATAAAAATTTTAGACAATATATTAAAAAGGTATATAAAATGTAGAGAGGTAAGACAACGGCTAAAATATACAAAGGTTAAAAGGTGAACGAATATTGAAAACAAATCTTACCGGGTTATTATACGGAGAGCGGGGGCAATCTGATTGTATAAAGGTTGGGAATGGTTGCGTGTTGAAGTATCCATGTTAGAATTGTTCAAAAAGCGAAGGGTGATAGCGGATTTGTTTTGCAGTGATGAGTCAGAAGAATTATCACGGTATGTTTAAGTTGAAAGCGGAGGGTTGGTTTCGTACTAAGGATATGTAGGGGATTCGAGGATGCGGAGGTCGGTTGGTGGGTATGCTGAGTCGATAATTTTGAAATTGGTGGGAGGTTGTGGGTGATTCTAGAGGTGGCGATGATCGCTTGTAGCTGATTTGGATGGTTTATTTAAAGGTTGTGATAAACTAAAATGGCCACAACTCGGTAATAAACGAGGTACACAACAAAATTTCTAACAGTGAAATGAGCTACATAACAAAATTTCTAACAGTAAAGGTAAAGTAGTTTTGAAAAGAAAAACACAGTGGGAGGTAATTCCAATTACTGATTACGTCATACAGAGACAGAAAGTAAAGTCCGAGTAGTAGGTGGTGGTAATATTAGTTAATGACTTTTAAACCAAAGCACAGTGCCTTCCCTCAAATCGAACAGAAAATCTTATGAAGCCATCTCAAAAGTCAGATAACTTTATCAAAACTGATAAAAAATTATTCGATATTAAACTGGAGAACGCTGAGTAAATTTTTCTTTTATAATGTTGTGAAATTATATAATTTTTTATAAAGTTAAATCAAGGATTTAGCACCATTTTAGGAAAATTATACGCATTTAACTACGTAATCAGGGCCGGCTCAAGGTACCGGCAACTCGGGCAGTTGCCCGGGGCGCCACATGCTAAGGGGCGCCACGTCATGCGTTTGGGATCTTCCAAATACAAAGCGAAAAATCTAAAAATAAATAAATAAAATAAAATGAAATAAAAGTCAAATGTGAAAATTTCCTGATGTGGAGTAAAATTTTCAGGGATTATAACATTATATTAGCCAATAGCATTAGAGACTACCAGTAAAGCTAAGGTCAGTTTGGCCCGACATTGGATGACATGTCACATGGGTTGATGTGGCCGCGTAGGTGAGCGTTGAGCACAAATTACATACGCCTGGCAGCGCTGCCATCCTATGATATCTCATCAGTGTTGCCACTTTGTGGAATTTTTATATTTTTTTGTGGATTTACCTCAGACAAAAGTGGCAACACTGTCTCTTATATTTTCATACATGGTTCCATTTTGAGAATGTTTAGTTGTACTTTGAGTGAATATCGTTAATTGTAATAAACTCTTTATTCCTACATTTGTAGTTTTTCCTCATTGTGAACAAATTTTAAAATTATACTTGTAAGGGCGCCGAAGTTCAGCTTGCCCGGGGCGCCAGCAACCCTAGGGCCGTTCCTGACTACGTTCAAGCTAAGATTCTACAAATTAAACAAATACAGCCAAAATCACCTAAGGATATACAAAAGCTAGCTGGATTACGCACAAGAATTGAAATAAACTTAGCCAACAATTCAAATAAACTTAGCTAACAATTGGACAAAATTTTGCAAAAATTCAAATGCAGATAAGGAGATCCCCTTCAACGAATGGGGGTTATGAAGAGAGAATGAAACGGAATATACAATTATATTTGCGAGAGAAAATCTTGGAAATCATACAGCTTCTAGTAGCTCTTGAGAACTAAAATGACATTCGAATTCCAATAAGTAAAGCATTTACAAAAAAATAAAATAAATAAATAAATAAATAAATAAAGGACGAGACATGAACATACGGAAATAAAAATAAAATAATGAATAAAACATTTCGATGGAACAAGGGACGAGATCGAAAAATAAATAAAATAATAAACAAAATAAAATAGGGACATTTACGAAGAATAAGGACATTTCCAAAATATAAATAAAAATAATAAAATGAGGACATTTACAAAGATAGAGATAGAATATGAAATAAGGAATTAAAATAAAATAATTATGAAAATTAATAAAATATTTCGTTGGAATAAGAGACGAAATATAAAATTACCTTTAAGTGAATACCGCTGAATAAAGACACAAAAGAGAACGGAATGGAAAAAAGTTACAGGGATAGAGGGGTAACAACACAGTATAATGATAGTTTTAGAATTTAAAAACAGAGACGTAAAACATGAAATTTGCACATTAACACCGCGTAACTGTAACACTCCTGTTCGTAACTCTTTTTTCTTGCACTCGTGTCTTAGCTTCGTTGTCCTTCACCCTCGTTAACCTCGCTACGATTGGGGTCACTCATTCCGGAGCTATCAATTGCATCAGACTCAGAAATGAACCGCATTTGTGTAAATGGTCGGGGGCCATGTGCTTCATGGGGAACATTGATCGGCGGAGTAACGCTCGCGGGCTCCACAGCAGGTAGAATAGGAAGCCTTGGGGTCGCCGATTGTCTGTAAAGGTGGGTGATAGTTGGAGACACGCCGTAGTTCCCTCAACATTTCAAGTAGTAGCATCATGCTAAAAACACCGAGGAAGTTGATGACATTACCCCTGAGGTGGGAACTTCCCAAATCCTATGGCGGCCAGATTGAAAGTGCTCGAGCCTCTTGTAGTTGCCCAGGTAGGTTGTCGACGGTTCTTCTCATCGGGTGTATTTCTGACACGGTCCTTGTGTTGTTTTCGATAGCCCCGTACGAGTCCAGCAACATCACGTTGTGGCAACAGCAAAAGGTACAGTAACGTCACCTGAGAACAACGTTCCACCACAGTAATTGCGAATAACCCAGTTCTGTAATGTACGACGTACCCGTTACCCTTTTACCCGAATTTAACTCTCCTCTCCTGCATTCCGCCGCTTCTATGTTTCTGCCTACGATGGAGCTGGTGACTTTTTAATAAATATTTACTGTATATACTATATATATATTGTGTATAAGAACCTCTTATCAGCTGTGTCGTTCCGCCCTCTTCCCTTCATATTATACAGTGTGGGGCACGGGAACCAAGTGTTTTTGGAATAATCAGGAAATGATATTTATTTTTGTAAAGAAAATATATTGGTAGAACAACATTCGTAAGAACATAGCATTTCATGTCATAATAATCATGTACCGAAAATTATATCTGGCATATGATGTCCTTGGCCGTCGACGCATTGTTGAAGGCGTTTACGAAAATTGGCCTCCACTCTTCCCAGCAGGTCTCTGTTGATTTGGATGATTTGTTGACGGATCGCTTCCTTCAATGCATCTAATGTACGGGGCTTGTCCTCGTAGACACGTGACTTGAGGTACCCCCATAGAAAGAAGTCACATGTGGACAAGTCAGGGGACCGAGGGGGCCATGCAATGTCACCAAATCTCGAAATGAGATGGTTGGGAAACAGGGGCGAAGAACAGCCATTGACGCTCTGGCGGTGTGTGGCGTGGCCCATCTTGCTGAAACCACAAATGTCGACGAGCAATACGCCTTCTTCGTAACTCAGGGATGAAAAAGGTGTTCACCATCTCAATGTAACGCCCAGATGTTATGGTAACGGTAACCCCATTTTGTTCGAAGAAATAGGGACCGATGACGCCAAACTTTCCCACCGCGCACCAAACTGTAACCTTAGGGCTATGCAGCGGTTTTTCATGGAGTTGTCGCGGATTTTCAGCAGCCCAATACCGACAGTTTTGATTGTTGACGGCCCCATTAAGGTGGAAATGGGCTTCATCACTCATTACCACCATCATGTTTTCATTCTGCTCATAAAGTGCAAGCATTTCCTGTGCAAAATTCAGTCGTTGGGGGCAATCGTTTACATTCATTCCTGCACCATCGCTAACTTGTATGGGTGAAAATGTAATTCTTCATGCAAAATCCGTCTAACAGTACGATTGCTGATTCCGAGTGCAGCTGAATGTCTCGAGCAGAGCGGCCTGGGCTTTGCAACATCGCTTTCTGACCCTTTCAACGTTCTCTGGAGTACGCACAGTGCGTTGCGGCCCCTTCGGTTTTGTTTTCATTATTGAGCCTCCTGTTCGAAGATTGTTAACCCAACGTAAGATTGTGTCACGAGCGGGAACAGAGTCATTTCGATGAATGTTGAATCTGCGGCGAAACGCACGCTGAACTGCTGTCACTGACTCGCCACTCCTAACAAAATGATCATACGCGAACATGCGGTGTTCTAACGTCCACTGCTCCATGATGGCACCTGAAAGATAAAGGTGAGTGTTAGTTAAAGTTAAATGCTATGAACCCAGGAATGGAATGCTACCTACCGCACGCCCCTCCATTCCTAATGGCCGATTACTAGCTATTCAAAAAACACTTGATTCCTGTGCCCACCCTGTACATATATATCTATTGGTTATACTCTGGTGGAATTTTTAGAGCCAAGGGAATTTTAAATGGGCTAGGATCAAGGGTCGACGATGGTCAGCAAAGGTTACATACAGGGCCGGATTAAACTCTTTGTAGGCCCTAGGCACTCTCATAATCGTAGGCCCCAAAGATATATCTATAGATAAATATTTGCATTGTATACAAATAATCATAGATCTATATAACATATGACTATGATACTATGACTATGATGTTTTGTCCGTAATACTTTGTTTATGATACTTTGTCTATGATATATACTTCGATACTATAATACTTAGATACTATAATTCTTTCACTATGATACTATCCCTCATGAAAATAAGCATATCAAAATGGATGAAATATGATGAAATTATTTAGTAGAACATTCAGTTCATTTTTGCTATTTATAAGGCTGCATCTGATGAATTAATTACTTCTATTCGTACCTCGTTTGACAGCTGCAAAGAAAGCAACACACCACAGTTATGACTCAATAAAGGGAGCTATTGAAGAATAGGGATCCCAGCCTTCTTTAGTTAGGCTTATAAGGCCAACTAACGAAATATCACGACCTAACCTAACCAATCGTTAGGTTAACTGTACGCCCTTGACGATTGGTTAGGTTAGGTCATGATATTTTCGTTAGTTAGCCTTATAAAGCTAACTAAAGAAGGCTGGGGTCCCTATTCTTCAATAGCTCCCAATAAAGTAACTTCTATAAAGACGAACTGCAAATCCTATTATCATTTAGTTGGAATTTGATTTGGCGACAGTTTAAATTAAATTTTAAAAATAAATGCGATAACTCCTCTCATAGTCTGCTACCGTTATGTAGCAACGTAAACTACTCTGCATATGAATTATGTTTTTGGCTAGGCATGTAAAGAAAAATAAATATCTAACCAATGAGTAATTTTTTTAAACATTACTCGTTTGAAAATGTGTTGATTCTTAATCTATGAAAACTTGTCATATGATTGACGTTTTCTTTGGCACGCAGAAATGAATTAACAATAGTGGAAATTTTATAATATAACAGCTTCACTCATTTTTTTCCAAGTTGTTCAAGCTAACTGTTCAGAGTTTTTTCCGAAACAAATCTCAGTTTTCTGCTCAAAACTGCTCTTTCTAATTTTAAAATGGATTGTTCAAGGAAGGAAGATGTTGACTTCTTTTATATTTTGCGTTTGAAAAGATTTAAGAAATATTTTTTGTCATCATATATTTTTTGAAGGAAATGCATTAAATTCTATAACACTTTTCCAGCTTTAAACAGACCTTCTAATTGTGTATTTGGCCGCTTCACCACCTTCTTAAACGGAAGAATCATAACTTTATTATTCATTCAATAATTTTCATCAGGGATGACTATGATACTTTTTTTTTTGTTATGGGACAGAAACGACTATCTTCACTCGCACTACTTTCAATTGAGAATGAGCTTTTGCGAAAAATGAAATTTGAAGGTGTAATCTGTGATTTTGCAACAAAAACAACCGCAAAGTTAATGTTTAATGTACATTTACTTAAGTCATATTCTACCTGTATGTTGTTTTTGTTGACTAAAGATTTAATCAAATAAACCTGCGTGTGTGTGTGTATATACTTCAACATTTGTAAATGTATTATAATAAAAGGTTTTATTAAAGTAATTCAATTAAAGCAAATTATTATGTTTGATTTAGCAGTTTCCTTTTCTCATTTTTGAGTCATCTAAGATTTGTTTAGGCCCAAACTTTTTCGTAGCCCTTAGGAGTTTCGTAGGCCCTAGGCACTGTGCCTATTTGATAATCTGGCCCTGGTACATATACATATCTACACATACACGTACATATATGCACCTACGT
>JAJOZX010002617.1:620000-631839 GCA_023014485.1 Bathynomus jamesi | reverse complement strand
TCGTGTCAATCATGAAATGCAAAACTTTCGCAGTTCGTTCGAGAACGCGAAAAAACGTTTTTCGTATTATTTTTTTCATTTTTATTTTTAATTATATGACCTCCCGAGGTGAACTCGAATAAATGCTTAGTAAGATCGAATTCCGCTCACGACGACGGATTCGAGCGCCTCAAAGATATGCCTCCGTTCGCTCTGATTTCAAATTCATAACATTAAATATTATTTCGTAAATAAATTATCTCGTAAGTGCCATGTACTTTGTATTATATTTCTAACATCTTAATTGTCTATTAATAAGAAGCACTGTAAAAACAAAACAAGTTCTAGTAACTGTTTAATTGCAATTAACTGTAATACTTGATTTAATATAATGTAATGTACTTCAATGAAACTGTAATTGAATGTAATGATTTAATTTATCATGTAAGAATGTACTTTAAAATGGAAGTGTAATTAAACAACAAGTGAATGTGAAGTAATTGGTAATTGTAATCGTAATTGTAATGAACTAAAATTAATACATATACAGTCATGTACTCAAATTGTACTTATGTGTACTATTACGAAATGATATCGCCGTCAAAAATGTAGACTCGGCGAAAAAATACAAATTAGTTTTTATTTTATTTTTTAATTTGAAATTTGCAATCTTTTAAAACATCTGATCATGTGTTTAAAAAGGGGGGAAATTTAACCTTCAACTCTCCTCCCCCAAAAATTTAGGTTATATTATACATATATTTGTAAAAATACACCACTTCTTCATTTGCCCACTTCATTTAAGGCACTTCTCCCTTAGACTTCATATTAGCACCTCATTAGGAGGGGGCAGAGGCCCCTTGCCTTCTTAATATTTTTAGATTCCGGCCTGAGCCATGGTCGAAAGAGGTCGAACCTCTACCCCTGTAAATTCAGAGTACCTGTATATTTTTAAGAAGTAAACCACAGTAAAAGAAGTTTTTTTATCTTTTTCCTTCGAGCCGTGCTCTCTTCAGAACTTAGTCAAGTCGACAAGTTATAAAAGAAAAGTCGATAATTTTTAGTATCAGAAAAAGTATCAGAGTATTATTGAAAGAAAAGAATTAACAGAGTGTCGACCCCATAAAGCGAGAGAAAAGAATTAGAAAGTTATATAAGAAAAGTATACATATATATATATATATATAACTAGTGATGTAGCGGATGTCATTTTTTTCACATCCGCGGATGCGGATGCGGATGAGGATGTTTGATTTCAACATCCGCGGATGCGGATGTCTACATTTTCGTTATTTTTTAGGATATATTCGAGATTTGTTGTGTTTAACGTATATAATAAGTTATTATATAGAGAGAGCTGTAGCTATAATGTAGTATAATTGATTAATTGTACAATAATTGCTGTACTTTTCTCTGAACATATAAAATAATATCAAGCATCTAACTAATATAAGAATCAATTAGTGAATTCGTCTGCAAATAAATTCGTTATATTTTGTTGAGTTTCAGCCACAATTAGAAACCATAATTGTGTTACCAGGATGCGGGCGAGAACCCAACTCAAATGCATCCCACCGACCTCTTTCCCCCAACCTCCACCCTTATAGAAAGAGATCTTTAATAGCTTGATAACTATTTATATTAAGTTTAAGTTTTATTAGGCATATTTATAAATGAGTAATTAAAATAAAGTAAACTAAGATGTTCATCGTTTAATGTTCAAACTTAATTTTAGGAAGGTTATGCTTTAAGGAACATTAATTTTTCTGCCTTTTCTGCTGCCAGTCTGTTTCTCTTTTCATCATATATTAATCCAGCACTGCTAAATAATCTCTCGCTTGGTACGTTTGTTGGAGGACAGGCTAAATGTTTCCTTGCAAGTTTACTCAAGTATGGATAGATATTCTGCGTATTTTTCCACCAACTAATAGGATTGTCACATGCAGCCAGGCGTTTTTCTTGGTGATAGCTCTCGATCATTTTTACTACATCTTTTGACATCGCGTAGGTCTCGTCATTGCTGCTTGACTCAAGAAACTGAGAGACAGATTCTGTGATAGATTTGCTTGTTGAAGGTGTTGGTTCTGTCACTGAAACTTTTATTCTTTTGTGGGTGGCGAAGCGACAGATTCAAGAGGATTGAAGCTCTTCAACTGCTTTGCCAAGTGATGATTTAACTCGTTCTAATGTACTAGGTGAAAATAACTTAGCTTTGTAACGTGGATCTAAGTAGGTTGCAAGAGAGTAACTTCATACAAGAACAGCCTCTCGTGTTGTCGCTTGCATCACTTTGCGCACAATGAACTAGTTCTATTAATATAGTAGAATTTGATAATTTCCGCTTATTAATGACGTTTTATCTCAACGGTCCACATCCGCACGACATCCGCAGTCCAAAGTGCGGATGCGGACGCGGATGCGGATGCGAGAAAATGTGCGGATGTTCCGCGGATGCGGATGCGGATGTGACCTACATCACTAATATACATATATATATGTATATATGTATATATACATATATTATATGTATATATACATATATTATATATATGTATATATACATATATATATATATGTATATATATATATATATATATACAAATATATATATATAATACGTATATATACATATATATATATATGATTATATACATATATATGTATATATATATAGGGTGAACCAAATGTAGGTGGACAGTAAATGATAACGTTTATTTTGAGAACACATATTTAATTTTTTTGTATACTATAATACAAAATAAAATTTAAATAAATTCAGTTATAATATTTAATATAATATAACACAAACACCATAGTTATAATGAACACCATAGTTATAATATAATATAACACAAACCGTATTCAACCTACTGTCCACCTACTTTTTGGTTCACCGTGTATATATATACATATATATATATATACATATATATATACATATATGTGATATATAATATATATATATACACATACATATATATATATATATATATCTATATATATATATATATATATAATATATATATATATATATATATATATATATATATATATATGTATATGTATATATATATATATATATATATATGTATATATATATATACATATATATATGTATATATATATATACATATATATATATGTATATATATATACATATATACAGTGCCCGCGAAAAGTATCCGATCACCCTGGAATTTGTATTTTTTACATAAAAAACAATGTTTAAATGTATACTAACCTTATATTAGTATTTTGTCATCTGTCCTTTGGTTTGGATGACTTGTTCTAGACGTTTTGGCATGGATTTAATCAGTTTTGACAAACTTCCACTGATATTTCCTTGCACCATACCTTTTTGATGGCTTCTTGTAATTTTTCGACTGAGCATGTGTCGTGGCATTCAACCTTATTTTTTATTATTAGCCACATATTTCTATCGGATTGAGATCTGGACTATTACCAGGCCAATCCAAAATATCAAATTTATTGTCAGTAATCCATTTTGTCACTATTTTGGCCCTGTGACATGGTGCACCATCATGCATGTATGTTTTTGTCCTTTGGATTGCCATTGCCATTGGAAGTTTATCCTGTAGCATTGCTAAATACCGTGCACATTCATAGTTGTGTTCTTCGGAAGAAAATATAGGTTTCCACGCCCATAGTAACCGAAACAACCCCAAACCATCACACTTGGGGGTGTTTCATTGTCTTTAGGGTGTATTTAGGGTCCATCCTATTTGAGCCAATGGGCCGGCGAACCTTTTTTGGACAACTTCTGAATGTCAAAAATGTCGACTCATCACTAAATAAAACCACCTTCCAGTCATCAACAGTCCAATGAATATATTTTTTACAAAATGCGACACGTTTTTTACGCATTTTTTCATTAATGAACGGTTTCTTAGCAGCATGGCGAGATGGTAATCCGAGTTCTTTTTGGAGCCGCTCCTGGATAGTTCGTTCAGAAACACCAGATAACAAATTATTCATATTAAATTTTATTTCTTTCGCAGTTATTGTTGGGTTTTTCAATACTAAACGTTTCATAAGTTTGTCTATTCGTGAATTTGTTTTTCTCGGTCTGCCAGATCGTTTTTAGGGACTGGCGTGGTTAGGCCGGCATTGTTCTTAGCCCGTGAAACCCATAAATTAACGGTACTTTGGGATATGTTTAATTCCTTAGCTATCTGTCTCTGTGATTTCCCACATGTATGCAAAGCAACAATAGCACCTCGACAATCACTCTTAAGTTGTTTTTTTAGCACACATTATATATAAATTTTATTTACACCACTTTCTGTAAAAAATAACAAAATATCAATAAATTTACAAACAGTGAAATCTGACAACTTTGAGACACAGCCACCCGCAACGAAGGCTACCAGAACACTAATTTGAGAATGCGTTGGATAGCTCTCATATCAGCGAGCAACCTCAAAGTTACCAGATGTCGCTAGAACAAATAGAAAGTGAATTATGTGTCTCTGAATATCAAGGGAAAATATTGTATTTTCTTGAGTGATCGGATACTTTTCGCGGGCACTGTATATATGTATATGTATATATATACATATATATATATGTATATGTATATATATACATATATATGTGTATATATATACATATATATATATATGTATATACATATATATATGTATATATATATATATATATATGTATATATATATACATATATATATGATATAATAATATATATATATATATATATATATGTATATATACACATATATATATATATGTATATACATATATATATGTATATATATATATATATATATATATGCACACATATATATATGTATGTATATATATATATACATATATATGTATATATATATAAACACACATATATATGTATATATATACAGATATATATATGTATATATATATATATATATATATATATATAAATATATATATATATATACATATATATATGTGTGTGTATATATATATATGTTAACCCCTCAGTCTATGGCCATGGGTGGTTCGAATTGACGGGGTTTCTAGTTGGGAGGCAGCAACGGATATTTCTTCTATAACACTCTAATTCTTTTCAGCCTGTCAAATGGTGGGTCGCCTCTTGTTAAACTCTTGGCTACAGACTCGCCAGACTGTTATGCCAATATTTTCTATGTGCTTAGGTCGTCAATTGTTAATTCTTCTCTTTTTATAATACTCTGATACTTTCTCTGATACTAAAATTATCGACTTTTCTTTTATAACTTATCGACTTTACTGACTAAGTTCTTCTGAAGATAGCCCAACTCGAGGGGGAAAATAAAAAGTTTCTCTTACTGTAATTTACTTCTTAAAAATGTACAGGTAGTGCTCTGAATTTACAGGGGTAGAGGTTCGACCTCTTTCGACCATGGCTCAGGCCGGAATCTAAAAAGTTAAGGAGGCAAGGGGCCTCTGCCCCCTCCCCGCAGCGAGACTGCTAACAATGGAGGCTCGTAGCAGTGACCAAAGCAGAGTCCCGTAATGAAGTGTAGTTCATTTTACAAATACATGTATAATATAAGCCTAAATGTTGAGGGAAGGCAGTTGAAGGTTAAGTTACCCCCTTTTAAACACATGATCAGATGTTTGAAAAATTCCAAATAAAAATAATAAAAAAAAATAAAAATAAAAAATAATTTGTATTTTTCGACGAGTCTACATTTATGAAGGCGATATCATTTCATAGTAGTACATAAGTACAATTTGAGTAGATGACTGAGTACGTATTAAGTTTGGTTCATTACAATTACGATTACAATTATGGATTACTTCACATTCGCTTATGATTGTCCATTACAGTTCTATTAAAGTACATTCTTACATTATATATTAACTCATTACATTCAATTACAGCTTCATTGAAGTACATTACAAGTTATTATTAATTAGTTTCATTAAAGTACATTACGTTATATTAAATTAAAGTATTACAGTTAATTAAATTTAAACAGTTACTATAACTTTGTTTTGTTTTTACAGTGTTTCATATTAATAGACAATTAAGATGTTAGAAATATAATACAAAGTACATGGGCACATACGGTATGGATTTATATACAACATAATATGTTATAATATGTTATAACATGTTATAAATTTGAAATCAGAGCGAGAGGAGATATTTATCTTAGAAGCGTTCGATTTTGTTGTCATTAGCGAATTCGATCACTTACCTAAGCAATTATGAATATCTTGTGAGGGGTGAACGTACTTGAAGAAAAATAATAAAAAAATTCTTGTGGACGTATTTTATATGAATGTAACAGAATAGGTTGTGTGCGTAATATATACACGCGTAACATATGGACTGATAGGTTGATAGGCATCTGTAGACAATAGGTAAGAAACGACATAAATAATGATGTATAGAGAATGAAGTGTTTTTTTTATTTATTATTATTATTAAAGAATTTTTCCATACATTGAACATGAAAGATATCCACATACCAAATGGCTGATTCAGTATTGGCGGTATGGAAACTTGAAGAGAATTAAGTTACTTTATGACGTCATAGTTATTGAATTTGTACGTATAGTGCAAATCATTATTAGGAAGATTTACAAGAACGAATTAGAGACAAAGAGTGGGTATTCATGACTAAGAAGTACAACTACGGGTTCCAATCCTGTTAAATGCAATGTGTATGCATAATCTAGGGTCTAGGGTGAGATGCGAGTCAACCATAATTAATTATAGTAAATTCTATAACAAATGAAAAATGGAAAATGGATACGACTAAACCATAGAAATGGTAGATCGTATGGTTGTGACACAAACGAAAATAGAAAGCATACAAATAAAATTATTATCCAAACACGCGTTAAGCGATTTTGGTTATGTAAAAATGAATATTGATTATTCACTGTTCATTTTTACATTGCCCTCCCCTTTAAAATATTTATACAATAATATAATAGGGTACAATTAATACAATACAAATGAGAAAATAACATCCTAACTAATTCAAGTTAGATGACGACTTTTTCTTTACATTTTAAATTTTTATACAGAAATGAGTTCGGGCGGTTGGGTACAATGCAGAGTAATCAAATCTTTACCATGACACTTGCTTACAAAATATAAAAACTTCAAAGATTAATACTTTAATTTAGACAAACAATTAAGTTAGACAAACAATGAGTTAAATTTTTTTACAAAATTTTATTTTTCTGTGGGAAAAATTGCATACATAATGAGTAGTAGATAAAAGGGAAAACGTAAATCGTACAATCTATAAACTAATTTTTATTGACTATTGTAGGTACAAATCGAATTACGTAGTGAATGATGTATAGACCTGTGGTCTAGTGTGTATTTGGGTGTACTAGGTACAAAATGTGTATCTTACAATTTCGAGGGACAGATTAGCTGAGAGGATTGTTAAATTAACTGAATAAATGCATAAGCAAGATATATTAGAAAGCAAAAATGATTAAGATTAAATTACATAGTTAGCACTTACACGCAATGAAATAGTTTATTGTAATATCCAATGATTTTAGCATAAGGTTTGTATATATAGTATATATAGTGTGCATACGTGTGTGTGTGTGTAAGGGTTATTATTATTATTATTATTATAAAATCCTTTAAGTTCAAGTATTATTTAAGTATTTAATTAAATCAGTTACACGTATTAAGGTAATAAAAAAAACGTACTTAGAGGACCTTACAAGTAATGAAAATAAATCTAGCGGTATTAAAAATTAAATTTTGAAGATGGAATTAAATACGACTAGTAACATCCCTAGCTATATATGAACTATATAACCATTAACATTAACCAGAAGTATCGGTACGATAATTGAATTAAGAAAATTAAAAATACAAATTAAAAATAGAAATCAATTTATGCATTTTAATGAGGTAATCATAATTTTATAATATTCTTAAAAATAAAAGTAAATCGAACCTTAGATGAGTTTCGGCCAAGAATAAAAAAGTTATTGAAATGGAAGGAAAGCATTTCGAACAATTTTTTCTTTTAATAATTTCAGGTAAATTTTACATTAAAAATTATTTTTATATAATAAAAAAAATATTAAAAAGGTTTAATAATTTTTGCATGTTAAGTAGAAAAATCATACTCTCGTTAAATGTTGATAGAATTTGAATTATTTGATATTTTAATCTGAAAACTTGTTTGCATATAGACAAATACATATCTTTTATTGTGTAGAAGTTTTATTAAAATTAAATGACTGAAATTTACGGTATGTGCGGTCATACGGGTAAATTTCCCGGCCGTACAGAGCAGGATAAATTAGGTACATGATTGATTAATTATTACACTATTTCTGTCATCATATAATCAAAATAATTATAAAACTTGTTACAAACATTTGTAAAAACGGTTTTGGTTGCAAACAATAAAATATGTCATTTTACCTATATATTTATATACGCAACAATGGCATGAAAAGAAAAGACAAATCCGTCAATTTCCTTCTTACAAACAAAAAAAAGGTTAAACTAAAGTCGCAAACCTGTCAATTCAGGTTGAATTTAATTGTTTTACAACAAAAAAAAGGTTGAATTAAATTCTCTTAAACAACAAAAAAAAAGGTTGAATTAAATTCTTAAATTACATTTTCATAAATTAAATTCTCTTAAACTACAAAGAAAGTTGAATTCAATTGACTGCATTGAAAACTGACTTGGGAGGACTCGAAAACTGACTTGGGACTCGAAAACTGACTTGGGACTCGAAAACTGACTTGGGATTCGAAAACTGACTTGGGACTCGAAAACTGACTTGGGACTCGAAAACTGACTGGGACTCGAAAACTAACTTGGGACTTGAAAACTGTCTGACTTGAACTCTATCAAGTATCTTTAAACTCTGACTTGAACTCTATCAAGTATCTTTAAAGTGTCTGACTTGAACTCTATCAAGTATCTTTAAACTGTCTGACTTGAACTCTATCAATTATCTTTAAACTGTCTGACTTGAACTCTATCAAGTATCTTGAAACTGTCTAACTTGAACTCTATCAAGTATCTTGAAACTAACTTGAACTCTATCAAGTATCTTGAAACTGTCTAACTTGAACTCTATCAAGTATCTTGAAATTGTCTAACTTGAAATTAACTGAAAATGGAAAATGACTGCACTTGATCTCTATCAAGTGGAGACTATTAACCTCTGGGGTTTGGTTGTCCTCTTGGTGCAACCGACTTACTTGAAATGCAATCAAGTATCTTGAAACTGGAATAACTTGAACTCTATCAAGTATCTTGAAACTGAACTGACTAAAATTGACTGCACTTGAACTCTATCAAGTGGAGTCTACTGAAAACGAAACTGACTTGCACTTGAACTGCTATCAAGTGAAGATTAACAGAAAATGGAAAATGACTGCACTTAATCTCTATCAAGTGGAGACTATTAACCTCTGGGGTTTGGTTGGCCCTCTTGGTGCAACCGACTTACTTGAAATGCAATCAAGTATCTCTTTAAATCTCTATAAACTCTCTCTTTCTTAATTTGCAAGTCAATTCAATTCAATAATTTGAAAAAAATTGCAACAAAAATAAAAAATGTAAACATTTCACTCGAATGTACGCGAAGGTACGGTACTATTATGTTTGGTACATAAAATAAAATTATTCTATACTGAATATAACTGAAAATAAATCTGAAATTAACTCTCTGAAATTAACTCTGAAATTAACTGTCTGAAATTAACTCTCTGAAATTAACTCTCTGTAATTAACTCTTTCTGTTACTTTTACCTTCTGTGACTTTTAACTTCTGTTACTTTTAACTTCTGTGAAAATTACTGTTTCACTAAAAAAAAATGTATCACTGGTGTATGGAATGTTCACAGTGATTTTGTAAATTCTGACTTGATACTCATTATTAACTGTTAATAATACTGACTTTTCAAGTGTTTATAAATTACTTAAAAAAACCAACTGTACTTAACAAAATTTCTACGGCGAAATCCTTGAGACGTGTCCTGAATACGTCTTGCTGGCTACTTCTTCTTGGATGAAAACTAGGCGTGGAGAACTTGGAGTCGTGACACACCGGTTCAAGGGTGGATGTTACGAACTAGAAGTCGTGACACGCCGGTCAAATGGTTTTATCCTGATGTAGGGTAATTTCTATCCTGGCCAAAGAGTGGCCACTTGTTAAAATCCTCTTCTTAAAATCTTCTTCTAATCTTGGTAGTAGGGTCGCCAAATGTTTAACCTGGCTATAGGGTCGCCAATTTTGTTAACCCCTCCGTCTATGGCCCTGGGTGGTTCGAATTGACGGGGGTTCTAGTTGGGAGGCAGCAACTGATATTTCTTCTATAACACTCTAATTCTTTTCCGCCGGTGAAATGGTGGGTCGCCACCTGTTAAACTCTTGGCTACAGACTCGCCAGACTGTTATGCCAATATCTTCTATGTGCTTGGGTCGTCAGTTGTTAATTCTTCTCTTTTCATAATACTCTGATACTTTCTCTGATACTAAAATTATCGACTTTTCTTTTATAACTTATCGACTTTACTGACTAAGTTCTTCTGAAGATAGCCCAACTCGAGGGGGAAAATAAAAAGTTTCTCTTACTGTAATTTACTTCTTAAAAATGTACAGGTAGTGCTCTGAATTTACAGGGGTAGAGGTTCGACCTCTTTCGACCATGGCTCAGGCCGGAATCTAAAAAGTTAAGGAGGCAAGGGGCCTCTGCTCCCTCACCGCAGCGAGGCTGTTAACAAGGGAGGCTCGTAGCAGTGACCAAAGCAGAGTCCCGTAATGAAGTGTAGTTCATTTTACAAATACATGTATAATATAAGCCTAAATGTTGGGGGAAGGCAGTTGAAGGTTAAGTCCCCCCCTTTTAAACACATGATCATATGTTTGAAAAATTCCAAATAAAAATAATAAAAAAATAAAAATAACAAAAACTTATTTGTATTTTTCGCCGAGTCTACATTTATGAAGGCGATATAATTTCATAGTAGTACATAAGTACAATTTGAGTACATGACTGAGTACGTATTAATTTTGGTTCATTACAATTACGATTACAATTATGGATTACTTCACATTCGCTTATGATTGTCCATTACAGTTCTATTAAAGTACATTCTTACATTATACATTAACTAATTACATTTAATTACAGTTTCATTGAAGTACATTACAAGTTATTATTAATTAGTTTCATTAAATTATATTACGTTATATTAAATTAAAGTATTACAGTTAATTACATTTAAACAGTTACTATAACTTTGTTTTGTTTTTACAGTGTTTCCTATTAATAGACAATTAAGATGTTAGAAATATAATACAAAGTACGTGGGCACATACGGTATGGATTTATATACAACATAATATGTTATAATATGTTATAATATGTTATAAATTTGAAATCAGAGCGAGAGGAGATATTTATCTTAGAAGCGTTCGATTTTGCTGTCATTAGCGAATTCGACCACTTACCTAAGCAATTATGAATATCTTGTGAGGGGTGAACGTACTTGAAGAAAAATAATAAAAAAATACATGTGGACGTATTTTACATGTACGTAACACAATAGGTTGTGTGCGTAATATAAACACGCGTAAACTATGGACTGATAGGTTGATAGGCATCAGTAGACAATAGGTAAGAAACAACCTAAATAATGATGTATAGAGAATGAAGTGTTTTTCTTTTTTTTATTAGTATTATTAAATAATTTACCATACATTGAACATGAAAGATATCCACATACCAAATGGATGATTCAGTATTGGCGGTATGGAAACGTGAAGAGAATTAAGTTACTTTATGACGTCATAGTTATTGAATTTGTACGTATAGTACAAATCATTCTTAGGAAGATTTA
>JAJOZX010002617.1:612500-615000 GCA_023014485.1 Bathynomus jamesi | reverse complement strand
CTTTACTACTCCGAGTTCTTCTTTAGTGGCTCGGAGGATTCTGAGAGGCTTATTAAATTCTTTGGGGTTTCTCTCCGATTCTTCTTGTAGCTTATCGGGAGATTCTAATGACTAAGTTTTCTGAAGAGCGCACGGCTCGAAGGAGAAGGTAAAGACTTTTTCTTACTGTGTTTTACTCCTAAACTGTTACAGGTAATGCTCAGCCTCGTAGTTGGTATCAGAACAAACATGGAAGAAATTGGTTGGCTTTATATACCCCAATTCTACTAACATCATCATTATTAAATGTTGAAGAGGCTGTATTATTTTTGCACAATATTTGAAAATAAAGTAAATCTTTTAGCTGTGTAAGGTTTAAACGGATAAACAAGATATTTGAAGATGAAGCCATATTTTTATCTTAAACTGCGTATTTTCAGATCTGATGTTATCATGATCTGCCAAGTTAACTAAAAGTGGAAATTGAACTATGCATCTTTACACTAAAATATGCATATGAGTAAAAATTAAAGGTTTAAGATTTACAATTAAATGCTTAGGCAAGACATGACTTCAACATTTATAATGAAGAAAGAATGTATACAAAACATGACATGGCAAAAGTTACTCAGGATTCATTATTCAGCTAAATCTAAAAAAATGATTATGAGATTTTAAAAAACAACAGGTTATCAATTATTTGGCAAAGTAGAAAGCACATTAAAATTTATCACAACGGAAGAATAATAATAAAAATACATAACAACAGTATTGCCGATTCGACATTCCTTATGGCGACATAATGTCGGGTCGGACATTGAGTACATTGTAATTTTGGTCTACTGTAACTTTGATTATAATTATCAATTCATTTATTATTGTTAACTACAATTTCATTAAAGTACATTGACTACGTTATTTAGTACATTACATCATTAAGTACAGTTTCATTAAAGTACATTACATTATATTAAATTAAAATATTACAGTTAATTATAATTTCATTGAAGTACATTACATCGTTTACCATGGTTAGATTATATGGTTAGATTATATGGTTATTAGTACAACACAAGTACATGAGACATGACATACATGATATAACATAACGCATGATAATATTATAAATTTGAAATCAAAGCGAGAGGAGGTATTTTAACCTTCGGGTGTTCGAATATGCAAGTTCGCGAAATTCGATCACTTACCCTCAGCATTTTCGAGTTCATCTCGGGAGGTCAAATAATTAAAAATAGAATTGAAAAAATAATACGAGAACGTATTTTTGCGTTTTAGAACGAAGGCAAAAGTTTTGCATTTCATGACTGACAAGAGGACAGATGATTATTTAATAAGATTTATATTGGATAATTGGTGAAGATAAGATATGAATGTAAGAATTATATTTATACTACATAACATATAAATAATGACTTCTAGAGGGTGTACAGTTTTTATTATGATGATATATAAATTTTCATACATTGAATACTAGAGATATGATGAAGGGAAATTAATGACGGGAAAATGGGACGTCATAGTTATTGAATTTGTACGTAGAGTACGAATCATTGTTAGGAAGACTTACAAGAACGAATTAGAGACAAAGAGTAACAATCCTGTTACATGCACTGTGTATGCATAATCTAGGGTCGAGGGTGAGATGCAAGACAATCATAATTAATTATAATAACTTCTATAACAAAATGAAAAATGGAAAATGGATACGACTAAACCATAGAAATGGGAGATCGTAAGGTTATGACACAAACAAAAATAGGAAGCTACAAATACAATTTTTATCCAAAACTCGCTTAGGCGATTTTGGTTTATTATGTAAAAATGAATATGGATTAGTCATTGTTCATTTTTACAGTTATATATATATATATATATATATATATATATATATATACATATATATACATATATATATATATATAATACTATATATAGATATATATATATATATATATATATGTATATATATATGTGTATATATATATATATATATGCATATATACATATATATGTATTCTTTCAATGTATTCTTTCAATACGTCAATAATAGAAATCCAGTAAAAAGTGTCTTAGGTCCATTAAAAAATGTAAATGGAGATCTAGTCTCTGAAAACAAGGAAATGGCTACCTTGCTAAACGATTTTTTTACGTCAGTTTTTACTATAGAAGATGTAACGAATATCCCTACGGTCATAGACATAATACCTTTTGATAATGGTAATATGTTGGATAATATTGTCGTTAGTGAAGGGGAAGTAATGCGCTATATTGATAAAATGAAAATGCCTAAATCACCGGGTCCGGATTCCATATATCCCATACAACTAAAAGAATTAAAAGATAGCATTGTTGTGCCGCTAACAAAGATTTTTAATGCGTCTATTTCTGAGGGGTGCGTACCAGATAATTTCAAGTTAGCAAACGTAACACCTATCTTTAAGAAAGGCGATAAAGGTGCGTCGGGAAATTATAGGCCAATCAGTTTAACGTCTGTTGTAGGTAA